>CM054057.1:423233412-423381725 GCA_028641055.1 Alopecurus myosuroides
TTAAAACATAACAAATAGATTTATGAGTGTTAAAAAAAATTCTGAAAAATAAATCCGGATATGAATGGTATATTTATAAACGTGCAAACTTTCAATTTCAAATACAAAACTACACGAAATATGAGAAATTTAGATATTTCAAAATAGTAATATACTAAATTCAACACTTTTGTAATTTTTGTGTAGCTCAGAATACAATGTATTTGAAATTGAATTTTTTACACTTTTTTTAGGATACACCATTGGCTACATCGGGATTTTTTTTCTGAATTTTCCGAAACTCATAATATGACTTTTTTTGAATGGCGGGATCATTTGTGCCCAGGTGCACCAAGTGTTGTATAAGCCCTTTTTTTTCATGGAGATAGTTATTCTTAGAGCCTGGTCAATCTGGAAGTCTAGAAATGCTTTAAAATGGTAAACCAAGTGATTTCAAGAGTACAGTTAAAGGACGAGGGAGGCTGCTATCTGAATTTTCAAATATGCATATATAGGATTTAACAAATGAAAACGACTGTCCCCAAGAATATCACCAAGCATCTCCTTTTTTTTTAGATAACAGGCTGAAAGCCCGACGTTAAATTAATAATGCCCCGAACGGCGACAAAGATACAAGGTGTTGAACCCAACTTACAACTTCGGACTGCACAACGCGGACAACCAAGCATCTCCTTCCTCGAGTAATGTTTGGTCTGTAAGAAAGTGTTCAAGTCCGCATATGCAATGGTGGACAAGGAATTTGAAACAAATACAGAAGAGATTCTTGCTGATTAACTTGTCCGAAAAAATTGCAAGATTAATGTGAGCATGCGTTACTAAATGTGAAAAAAAAAGATTAAAAAAATCCTCCTGATGCAATTATCATGAGCGTTAGAAAAGGCTTGCCGGGCCGAGCAACAACACTAGAAGCGTGGCCATTATCATCATGAGCGGCGGGCGCTCCAGCGCGAGAGCACCGGACACCGCCGCAGCCGTGTGGAACGTCAGCTGCCCGCCGTGGATGTCGTACGTCATGTTCCTGCCCGCCTGAACGAGGCTGCCTAGGACAGATCCGGATTTCGATGGTAGTATGGTGAGGCACGTCTGTTCGCCCGTGACGGCCAAGAAGTAGTTCTCCACCTTGAGCTCCATCACAGCGTCGGCGCCGTCGAACACAAGCGTGAGCCGGGGAACCTTGGCGTTCGTGAAGTCCTCGGTGAAGAAGCACAGGTGGCGGAGGTCGCCGGCGACGTTCACCGGAGCCATGCCCTCCGACTGGAACCTGCTCACAAGCTCCCGCCTCAAGACCCTGTACGCTGCCTCCTGCAGGTAGGTAACAGGCAGGGTGGTGCTGAGGTACACCCCGCCGGAGCCGTCCGCCCGGACGTCGAAGGTCCCCGCCGGGACGTCGGTCAGGAGCTGACCGTCGACCTGCACGCCGGTCAGCTTGACGTAGTACAAGTCAGGGTTCTGGTTCTCCGTGCCCAGCTGCAGCGGCGTGCTTCTACGTCTGCCCCCTCTCCTCATGTGCACGGCGGCCATGTCGAGGTCGGCGTCGGCGCCCCAGCTCCAGCTGACGAAGCTCTTGCTGGCAGGGTCGTCGACAGGCGCGATAAAGTAGGTGAAGCTGGAGATGTCAAGCTGCGACACGAGGGAGAGGGGGCCCCTGCTAAAGCCGGCGAAGCCGGAGGCGCCGGCGAGGTCCGGCACCATGATGTCGTCGCTGCAGCCGAAGACCACGCCGGGCGCGGGCACGGGAGTCGTCCCGAAGCTGAACGTGTCGGTGGCGAGGAAGCCGGACGTGTTGCCGGCGCCGCCGTAGAAGTCCTCCGCGTACCAGCAGAGGTCGCCGTCGTCTAGGCGGCGGCAGCCGTTGTGGCCGGGTATCATACGCCGGCAAGTCTTGGAATCGCAGCGGACCTCGTCAAAGGAGTCGGAGTTGTTGGGCAGAAAGGTGGGCGTCGCCGGCGGTGTGGGCCTGGTGCAGGTGGGGCAGGGCAGGCAGTGCGCCCAGACAAGCTCGCTGGTGATGTCCATGACCATGGAGAGGGTCTGCGGTGAGGTCCCCACGGCGAGGTCGAAGACTAAGGCAGCGGAGCTGTCCGCCGCCGCGTTGGCCATCTGCTGGCCAGAGCCGTTCGGTGTGCCCTGCTGCGCCTTCTGTTGCATCATGTAATCCCTGGTGGACTCCTTGATGGATGCACGAACATCTTTGGCCATGAACTTGATGGTCTGGATGGTTGACGAGCAGACACTCGCCGGAGACAAGGCTAGAAGAAGAAGAAACATCAGTAAGGCCGTCATTGCTACTGTCACTGCGAAAGTGCGAATGCAATACCTGCTCTATCTCTTTGCTAGGAAGCTATCTTTTGTATCAGCGGGAGTGCATAATTGGTAGCCTCGAGCCCTCGACGACACGGTCGTATCCATGGTCGATCAATGTGGGCTTAGCACTTGGCAAAACGGTTGTACTACCACACACCCATGCAACAACGAAAGTATTGATAAATTTCTGCCCATGCATATGCATAGACGATGTTAGGCGTACATCCTTAGGCTATACGAAAAACATCTATTGCGTCTCGGAGAAGAAGTCATTGTTTTTTTACTTTTGTACCGTGCGGGTCGCCATCATCTTCCCACACTGGCAGAATGTACAGATGACCGGTTTTTCCATCCCATCAAATTCGTGTCCGGCACCCCTAATTGAACCCCTTTGAAAGCGTCGAACCGGTTTCCACGATTTTGGTGGGCGGGTGCTCCTCACCACATTTGGAAACTAGTGAAGACACGTAAGTGATCTCCAAGTCATCCACCCCTCCCCGGAAACAGAAACAAATGTTCATGTTAGCTCTACGTATCGCCTTGTGTTGGGCTCTTGCTCCTCTAATACCATTTTAGTTGAACCGTAGAACCTTAGTTTTCTTCCGTTGAGAACCTTTTCAGTTTTAGAGCTTGTACCGAATTCTATGGTTTTTTTCTCTGCAATAAAACCGGGGGATTGGTCCGTTTTTTATAGTGGTCACCCAGCGGTGAACTGACAGAAATGAATTTTTGAAACAACATATGATTTTATTCTCGAAACGATATTTTCAAAAAGGCAATCGTTTGTTGG
Source organism: Alopecurus myosuroides (assembly GCA_028641055.1). Classification (NCBI taxonomy): domain Eukaryota; kingdom Viridiplantae; phylum Streptophyta; class Magnoliopsida; order Poales; family Poaceae; genus Alopecurus; species Alopecurus myosuroides. The sequence continues at coordinate 423,236,507 of CM054057.1, forward strand.
CATTTTAAGAACTTTCTCAAGAAGAAAATGGTAGTTGACAAGTGCAAAATTGTGACCTTTGGAGACATTGGGAGATTGTCTAGCCGTAGAATCATTAGGTGGAACTACAACATTTTCTTCACATGGATCGATACATTCTGGGGCTGTGCGAAACTATAAAATGGGGCCCTGTGTTAAACAAAAAACGAACTAATGAACAATTCCAATTAGATGACATAATTTTTTAATATAAAATTGGATATATTGACAATTATACCTATTTAACTAACATTTATATAATATTTATTTGAACATACTCATTCTTTTAGTATTATTTGAAATGAAATCTTCAATGATATCTTTGTAACCAATCTTATCTAGCACTTTGCTCTCAAATGCTATGGTGGCCAAATAATTGAGTCTTTGTTGTGTCATTGTAGCATATAGGATTTCAATAGCTTCAATTTAGAAAAACTTTGTTCCACTGATGCATCAGTCACAGGAATGGTCACCAAAATCCTATATGTAATACTTGCATTGGGAAAACAGTCATGCCACTTTAAAGACTTCAGAACTTCAATATGCCTCATATTTTCTTTCGTTATGAATTTTTTAAGAAACTTCAACTCGACAAACATATCATTGGCATCAATATTAGATGTTTCATCATCATCGGTATCACGTTTTTTTACATTCTTGAAGGGCTGCCTCAAGATTATCACAAGAAGATTTCAAACTATTATTATCCAATGAGCACAATGTTTCATAGGTGAACAAGAAACGAAATATTTTCTGTAACCATAATAATTTTCAAATCTCCTTGTGAGTGACGAAATTGCTTGATCAACAAGAGGTAAAAAAAATAGCCGATTCTAAATTATTCCTTTGCAGACTGTGTGGCAATATTTGTGTCATTTAAGATATCATCAAACTGTTTATTTCTTATAATTTTTCTCTTTTTGTGAAATGTTGAACCAATATCCATATCAAGTGCAATTTCTTTGGCTACCTCGAGTGCTTATAAAATCCAGTTTCCCTATACCCCTCGAAGAAAGAAATAATCCCTTTCACTTTCTCGGTAGCAACATCAATAAGCATATCGTTTGCTTGCAATTTTTTTATTACTAAATTAACAGCAAGAAATACCTCATACCAAATGCCTATTTCCACTATGAATTCATACTCTCCAAGTTCATTTCTTGCTAAACATAGATCCTCACTGCCTGTGCTCAGTGTCAGTTTCAGATACATGAAATTACAATAAATATTATTAATGTTATAATTGGATGTAGTCATAGCATAAAATAATTACATCATTATCAATATAAACATATTAATTACCTGAAGTAGAGCCTCCCTAATGTCTGAACATTGAAATCTAATATCTTTCACACTTTCAACACGACTCTCCGAACGCGTAGCTGACACGGACTTGAGAGTCCATCCTGATATGTTCTCTTTCAAAATATGTCATTTCTTAGTAGAATTAGCGAAAGTTGTATATATGTGTTGGATGATTCCAAAGAATTCCTTGGCTCTACCATCCGTCTTGGCCATATCACAAAGTGTTAAATTAAAACTATGGCAAGCACACGTTGAATAAAAATATCTACGATTTACATCCAAAAGTTTATTTTGTACCCCGTGATTCTTTCCTTCCATATTTGACCCATTGTCATAACCTTGTCCTCTCACATCATGTATATCAAGATCAATAATCTTTAGCTCACTCTCGAGCACATCAAAAAGTCCTTGGCCAGTCTATCATTCACATCTAAAATCCTAGAAAGGATTCTTCTATGGAAACATTACTTGAAGATGTATCCACATATCTTATAATTAAATAAATTTCTTCTTGGTGACTTGCATTAGGGGTACAATCAGGTATGACAGAAAAATAATTCTGAATCTTATGATCAAGATAATGAGTATGAGTTTCTTCATTTGTACTTTGACGGACATGCTCCTGAATAACATCATCAAATGCAGCCAAAATCTCTATCAAACCCAAGAAATTACCATTTCTATCTTTATATAGCTTGACGTTAGTACCAAAGAAGGCTAGAATATGCTTGGCAAGAAATATTACAATGGAAACAATTCTGGATAATACCTTTCTCCAATGGTCCTTTTCTTTCTCAAGTTGTCGCTGAGGAGCTCTATCAATAGTTTTATGCTTTTCCAATCTACTACGCAACTCATAGGAGTTTGTCATATTCAAGACATGAGTTGCACTGGTCTCATGCTCTTTTAGTCTATTGCTAAGATGTGTCCAATCATTACATCCCTCATTTGCCAACTGACCTTTTCTTTGCCCTTCTATAAATAATTTACAACCAAAGCAAAAGACTTGATCGAGTTCCTTAGAATTGGCAAGCCAATATCTACCACAGTGCTCCCCATTTGATATAAATCTAGTATAGATAGTGCGGAAACCTTCTACGATTTTCGTCCTTAGTACCTTTCTTAATTGATAAGTCTCTTCTTGGACCCTTATGTGCTAAAATATCAATCTGTTTTGGATCAAGACAATCCCAACATCTTGATCAAATATATTAGTCTGAGAAGAATCATCAACATCTGCAACAAGTAAACTACTTAAGTCAACATCACTATGGTCTTCCTCTACCTGAATATTATTTGTCTCTCTTTGACCATCCCCAGTATAAGGAATAATTGCAAGTGCAAGATTAGAAGGATCAACTGGCGACTGATTACCGGATGACCCTTGTGTTGATTCTTTTTCTAATAAACTTGTTCATAACACCTTTTGAGATTTAATAAATTCTTGTTCCTTTTATTTTCTTTTCTCTTACGCTTATGGTGCCCAGATTCCTGTCTCCCCATGATGACTCAAATCATATTGTTGAATGTTGAAACACAAGATACCTATCAATTGGAGATTAGTAAAGTGTTAATCTGATTGCTAATTACACGAAACTGTCTAACTGCTAATTGAAGAAGGAGAATAGTAGGAGGACTTGCCAAACGATCAACAAAAGTGAGAAGAAAAACAAAGGGGGTTATCGCTTGTGCGGGCAGGTGATCACGGATGCCGGATCGCTGGATTGCGGATCAATTTCTTCGCTTCGTTGTGGAAACAGAAGTCACCGAGTCGGACGCTCCATCCGATATCGAGTCTTCTCTCTTATGTTTCCTTCAATCGCCATCGCCCCTAACAGTTTCCTTCTGAGTTCCTATATCGATAGGAAGCCCACAAATCCACGATCAGAGGCGGTCCTGGAGCAAGCGAACAACGCGGATGGGAGGGGTCCTCCTATGTATCGCTTAAAGCGAGTTATGTATCTGACTCACCCGCTTTATTCAGTTCCCCTGGAAGGCCCACTAAGGGAAGAAGCCCATTGCACACCAGTTCCATCTATTTGCATATAGTATATCTTCATTTGAACAATTTTTCATTTTGAACAAATTTTCAGAAAATATAAACGATTTCAAACATGAACAAAAGTTACGTATGAACAATTCCTAAATTTGAACAATTTTTAATCTAAACTTTTTTATTTGAACAAATTTTAAATTTGAACATTTTTTATCCAAACAATTTGCGAATTTGAAAAATTGTAAATTTCAATATTTTAAAGTTTGAACAGTTTTCAGTTTGAACCAAAAATAATTCTAACCAAAATATTTCGGTGAACAAAAAAAAAAGAAACAATAAAGATAAAATGTGAAAAAATAAAAACAGAAAAACGAACACAATAAAAAGATGAAAAGCTAACAGTGTACGTGAAACGTGTTCTTGCGCCGTTTGCCCTGATGCTAGGTGAGAGGTTCGAATCCTACTTCTAACATCTTATTTTTCTTCTAACATCTTATTTTTCTCTTTTCTCAAATCAGTACTTATGGGACGGCCCAACCAAAATCGCGCCCTGACGGCCCAACTAGAATCGCGCCCTTGCGAATATACATGCGAGTCCAAACAAGGCTCGCTATAAGCGATAAACAGTGAACGCGGATGGGAGGACGTGCACGCACGTACGGACTCTGCCCAAGACGGAGGCCTTTAGATTCGGCCTGATAAGTCTATACGTTGTACATAGGCCTATATCAAAATTTTGGGTCCCTCAAAATTATGGGACAATAGAAAACAAACTAAGAAATCATGACCTTTGGAAACCTTGGGCGTGTGTGCAGCGTGGTAAAAAACTGATTTCTCCAAGATTTTAGATCTCAAGATTTTAGACCAAGATCTAAGAGCATCTCCAACAGTCGCGCTATCCCGCGCACCCGCGCGAAAAACCGTCAGTTATACAGCGCGCTGGCCAACGCGGCGTCCTCCAGCAGTCGCGCGATAGGGGGACGCTCGCGAAAATTAGAGCGCGTGGCCAAAATACCCAACCCGCGTGTCGAGACATCGTAGCAGAATTCATAAACGGGGGTGCCATGAGACTACTGATAGAGACGTGGGGGGACGTGGTAGTATGACAAACAATGACACCAAGGTTTTACCCAGGTTCGGTACGTCGCAACTAGGCGGCGTTCCTACTCCTGCAATCTCACTAAATCAGGGCTGAAGCCTGAAGTATACAAAGTACAATGTGAGTTAGGTTTAACTACTCGACAAGGATCAACCTCTCGGCGCGTTAGCTTCTAGCTTATTGTCTCTCTCTTTCTTATCTCCCGTCCGGCTTTATATAATAGCCGGGTTAAGGCTTACAGAAAGAAACCTAGAAAACTACGGTAAGTTCTAACTTGGAAGGCAAGAATCCGCCTTCTACTCCGAGTCGTACCACATGGGCCGTGGTCCGGGTTCTTCCAGAATCCAGCTTCTGCGCGTCAGCTTACTGGGCCACCTAATGGACCGTAATCCATTACCATTCAGGCCACCCTGGTAATCCGGCACCTTAGGACACCATCTGATATACCCCTAATTGGTATATATCCGACACCGCGCTACTAATTTTCAGCTCCCCGTACAGCGCGCGCGACCAGGCGACAGCGCCCGCGAATCCCAACCGCCGAGCAGAAATCTCCGCGCACGCTCGCCGCTGCCCATCCCTGCTCGCCGCCGGCGATGGAGAACTACTCCGGCACGCCACTAACGCCCCCTGCAGCGCCGGTTTCGCTAACCTTAGATCCCCCCCCCGCCGCCGAACAAGGCGTCGTGTGCGGGCTGTTCATGGCGCCGCGGATGAACTCGGGAGACGACCGTCCATCGCCGGCGCCTGCCCATTCGACGCCCGGCTCAAGGACCGCGCGCGGAGGACAGCAAAAGCGCTCACCCGTCGTCGTGCCGACCGCGGCCGCCATGGCGAAGAAGCCGCGAGCTTTGCAGGGGCGCAAAGCGCTCGCGGCGTCGAAATAGCTGCCGCCGCCTGCGAGCGCGCCGCCGCAGCCACCGCTGAGAGCCACCGGCTTCGCAGCGTATTCTCCCGCTCACAACGTGTTCGGTGAAATGACCGAAAGGTAATTTCGATTACAAACTTCGGTGAAATTCGTGTACGATGAACTTGTCGTCTTCTAATTGTGTGTTTCTTCTTAGTTGGTGTAGTGTTGATGATGAGTCCTACTTGGCAACTATGAATGTTGAATCAAATCATGACAATTGGACTCAAGAACATGGTTCCCAACAAGATTGGTCTCAAACATATGGCTGTGAAGAAGGTGAGGGCATCATTGAAGGGAAAGGAAGGGGCACAAGCTACACTTCGCAAGAAGATGTGTGGCTATGAAAAACCTATTGCGTTGTTGGATTGGATGCATCCGTTGGCACGGACTAAACTAGAGACACCTATTGGATGAGGATGAAGGAGTATTTCGATAGTATCAATACGATTCCAAAGAAGGACAAAACCGACCGCTCCGATAGATCTCTTCGCTCGCGTTGGTCACTTATTTGGACGGAGTGTCAAAAGTGGGCGGGGGTGTTGGCGGCAACGTATGCTATGAATCCAAGTGGAGCTAACGACGTTGATAGGGTAACTTTATATGATCTTGCATTCTCTTGGCTATCTTGATTATCTTGGAAGGCAAGAATCCGCCTTCTACTCCAAGCCGTACCACGTGGGCCGTGGTCTGGGTTCTTCTAGAATCCGGTTTCTGCGCGTCAGCTTACTGGGCCGCGCAATGGACCATGATCCATTACCATTCAGGCCACCCTGGTAATCCGGCACCTTAGGACACCATCTGATATATCACTAATTGGTATATATCCGACAGTAGCCCCCAGAAGGATCGAGACTTCAATTCGTCGTCTTTCTTCATTCTTTCCGAGAAATGACGGCTCTTTGTCTTGATTCTTCTTTTCCTTCAAATCATGCTTTAACGCGAAACTCGGATTTCGGAAAATCCGGCTTTTTCTTCCACGAGCCTTCGTGGAGAAGGAACTTGCTACGCCAGCGATAAAACCATGCTAACGTCAGGGACGTTCGAGTTTCGAGTGTGAAACCCTGAAACGTATCTCTGACAGATTCTCGCGGGAAACGAGGAGATAGCAATAATCACCTGACGATTCATTTCCCGGATTTGCCGGCGAATGACACGCGTTGAGAATCCAACGGTCTAAAGAGCCGTTAGCGCGCATCGTAAAGGATTTCCGGCTATAAATAGCCCTCTTCGTGCCCTCCGGCAATCCTTCCGCTCTCTTCTCACCTTCTAGCTCCAGCGTCATAGCCCCCGAGCCACAGTCCCAGCGAGAACAGAGCAGAGCCCGTACTGATCCAAGCACCATTCCCGGACTTCTCGTCGGGAGCTCGAGGTCCTCACCGCGCCGCCAAATCATGGACTCTCCACGCGCTTCCCAGGAGCACTCCGTTGCCGCGGACATCGACGACATCATCAACACGATGGATCCGCAGCTCGACTCGCCGAGCCGTGCCATCGTCGACGCGCCGGAGAACGTTTCCGGCGGCCAGGCCCGCGAGGATCCACATCTCGCGGCCGATAACCTGGCGACATCTTCCTCTGCGCCGCCTCCGTCTCTCGCCCCCGAAACAACGGAAGAAAAGGTCATCCTCGTCGGAGAGGAGCTCGCCGCCGCGGCCACCGCCGCCGGGGCCGAGGACGAGGGCGAGACTTCCGACAATTGGATCCGGTGCAACATTCCCCCCTCTCTTCTTCCGACAATGGAGAAGGAGGGGTTGATTGTGAAAGGAAAATGGCGGCATGAGGAAGAAGAGTCCGAGCCTTCACCCAGAGCCGGGGAATGAGTCTTTCTCACCTCGCACATTTCTAGAGGTATGGGAATTCCGCCTTCTTCCTCGAACTCCTTAGCCATTATAACATCCAGCCTCACAACCTACCACCAAATTCCATTCTTTACCTAGCCGGCTTCCAGGCCCTTTTTGAGGGGTATTTAGGAATAGCGCCTAGACTAGATTTCTGCCAGTATTGCTTTGGAATTAAGCGAAACCCCTCTGAGGACGCACTCCCGACTTGCGGGACCATATCTTTTACCCTGCGTAGATTCGGGGAAGATTGGTTCCCCAAGATAAAAACCTCGGAATCCGTCAAATTCTGGACGGGTTCCTTTTTCTATCACCCAGACGTCCCATTTCCTGGAAAAACAACGGGATTCCACCTTTCGCCAACACTGCCGCCACTCCCCAGGAAAACTGGGCAACCGAAGCAGTGCAGACCATGCGGCCGGATCTTCTTAGAATTAAGCGACGCCTCGCCAAACTCGTCACTTCTGATCCACCTCTGCCCGGCATGGATACAGTTCTATGCTGGTTAGAGAGGCGAATTCATCCTTTGGCTGACCACGGTCCCCGGCTCTTATGCGACTATACGGGAACCGCGGACGCCATGCGGACGACGAACGAATCCTTGACGACAAAGGATTTGCGAAAGCGTGTGAACCAGTTGGTCGCAGCACGCGACCAATATGAGGAAAGCCGACCGATGTACACGGCGACTAACCCGACCCCAAAGGTATATCTTTTACATTTCGGGTTTTGCGTTTTTTCTTTCTCGGATAATTGTATTAACCCGGACTTTGTCTTGTTTGACAGATTTTCGATCTTCCTGAGTCGGACCTCGCAACTGATTCCGAGTTGGACGCACTGCGTGCGAACTTTGCAGGTGGACGGAAAGGCAAGAAGGTTTCCGTCTCCCACGAGATAATCGATCTTGACGGGATTCCCGTCGCTACCTTCAGGTTTGACATCCGGGTTTGCTATTTTTGTCGGAACTTTCTTCCTTTGTCTCGGATTTTTAATTCCCCGGTACGTCTCTTTTTAGCCTGGCTCCCACAACCTTGAAGCCCAAAAAGCTAAAAAAAGCTTAAGAATGTGGCCAAAAGAGGGCCACATCATTCTCCTGCAACTGCCCCAGATACTCCAGTTGCTGCTATAGAAGAGCATACTGCTGCTACAAACAAAGAAACCCAGCAGACCAGCCATCCTATTGTGTCAGAAACGGACACGAGGGAAAGGGCGGCCCCGGAAATGGGAGGTCCTTCTCAGCCGGCTGAGGAAGATCCTATTCCCACTTTTGATAAGGATTTCAAGGTCATCCATGAAGGCCTTAGCAATGTCGGGACTCTTTTTGCAGAGTTTGCAAAAGAGTTCAACGAAAACTTATCATGTTTGCAGCGGATGAGCCAGGTAATATCTCTAGCCCCCAAGCAATAAGTCAGATGCATGCTTTTGTCTTAATGTTTTTTCCACTTTTATGCTTGTTTTTAACTTAAGCATTTTTTTTGTTTCTTTTCCGTGTTCCAGCAAACTGCTGAGAACATCAACATGGAAGTTTTTCAACAAACTTACCATCAAGAACAAGGAGGTGAAATCCCTTCTTTCGATTCTTGAGGGTAAGGAGGCAGAACTGGCATCCACTCAGCAGCAGCTGAAGGAATCAGCAGATAAGATATTTCTCTGCTTCCAGTTGTGTAATTTTTTCTAAGTATTTTTCCGAGTTTCCCAACTCATCTCTTTTTTTACTTGCTTTTCAGCTTCTTTGGCGAAAGCCAAACAAATTGCTGAAGATGCCGGCAACGCCGAAAACCTCCGCCGAGAAAACCTGGATCTTCACAAGCTCACCGTGAAGTTGCAGCAGGACCTCGAGGCCAGCCAACTGGCCGTTGGCATTGCCGAGTCCAATGCTTCCAACCAAGCAGCCAAGGACAAGGACACCATCCGAGATTTGGAGAATGCCTTGAACCAGCGCTTGTAGGAGGGCTCCAAGATGGACAAGATTCCCGGTAAGTACTTTACCTTTTACTGGATTTTCCATGTTTACATCTTTCTCTGTTTTCTCTAACACTTTTGTGTTTTACTGAAACATGAGATAGCCCCCAGCTTACTCGGAATTAGAAAATCCGAGCTTTCGGGAAGGTATTCACCGCCATCAAGGCTGCGGGGATGTTGCTGGTCAACAAATGCCTTCCAGGTCTAGGGAGTTCTCGGAAGTTGCAAAACTTTCGGAAGCCATCGTGGAGGTGGCGGAGTCCAGGAAGTCCACCCTTCGCTCCGCGGCACGTGGTGGTGCGCGCATGGCTCTAGGGCTCATGCGCATGCACTATCCAACTGCCAAATCTTGGCGCATAGCATCCGGCATCTCTCAAGGATACACGGAGGCGCAGAGGGCCAGCATCTTTGATGAAATCAAAGGTCACGCCACCAAGATTGCCACCATGGTGAACGTCTCCACCTTCTATCCGGAGAAAGCTATTCCGGAAACTCCCGAGGAATCCAGCAGCGAAGACGACTCGGATGCCTGAAGGAAGCTGCCTGATCCTGGGTAGGAGATAGGAAATAGAAGCATTACTGATCTTACAATGTAAACTTATTGTAATGCTTTCTATTCTTTTGTATAAACAAGTACTCCGCCTATTGCAGTAATATTATTTAATTTTTGCAAGTTTTCCGGGATTTATTCCTTTATCTTCTAAGTTCTCTAGTTTATATGCTTTAACTCTCCTTAGTGTTTGAAATGGCTCGATAGTATTTTAATCTTCATGCCAAGTGACTGGGTATAACCAATCAGTCGAAACTCGGAAACATGGATTATACTAAAGGCATTTTTACTTACTAGCTTCAGTGATCCAACATAAAAATAATCAGGCAATACTTAGAGAACAGTAAGGAAATTTTTGAAATGAAACTCAGGCGGCACAATCTGGGTTTCCTTAAGCCTTTTTAGGCTGAAAATCATTCAGTTTTTTAACACCGAGCACGTAGGCACAATTCGGGTTAACATTGAGTATTTTGAAAGATCATTGGGAAATAGATAAGACGGTATTATGCTTTATACTATAATAAACATGTAAAAAACATAGATGTACGAATTCCGACAACTTTATTTCATGATCTCAAAGATGTTTACATAGAAATTGAACTAAGTATAGAAGGGACGTAACTGCTGGATGCTCCAGGATCTTTTGGTCTCCCCTAGTTTGTCATCTATCTTTATCTTTCTTTTGCGATTCAGCTTTTCGGGATCATCTTCCGTGTCTCGAATATCTATAAGATAGTATGATCCATTTTTCATAACCTTGCTGATGACAAACGGTCCTTTCCAAACTGGGGCCAATTTGTGCTTTCTTTGTTGTACCAATCTTAGCACTAAGTCACCTTCTTTAAAAGAACGATGTCTGATTTTCCCACTATGGTAACGTCGTAAACCTTGCTGATAAATGGAAGATCTTTGAAGCACAAGTTCTCGTTCTTCCTCTAGGAGATTGACGGCATCGTGTCGTGCACTTTCAGCATCCGAGTCATCGAAAGCCTGCACTCTTGGGCTATCATGGATCATGTCCGTTGGAAGGACTGGTTCCGCGCCGTAAACTAGGAAGAACGGGGTTTGCCCTGTTGACCTGTTTGGCGTCGTTCAAATACTCCAAAGCATAGAGGGTAGCTCTTCCACCCATGCTCCAGCTGCTCTATAAAGAGGAGATTCGAGTCTTGGGCGTATTCCTTGCAGGATGGAACTATTCATTCTTTCAACCTGCCCACTGGATTGCGGGTGTGCCACAAATGCAAGATCTAGGCGTATTCCCGTTTGTCGACAATATTTTGCCAACTCTCCAATAGAGAAGTTTGTCCCGTTGTCGGTTATTATGCTGTGTGGAACGTCGTATCTCATGACTACGTCAATGATGAAATTTCTGGCAGTTACACCGTCAAGCTTTTTGATGGGTTTTGCCTCCACCCACTTGGTATACTTATCCACTGCAACGAGTAGATGTGTAAGTCCACCTCTTGCAGTTTTGAATGGTCCCATCATATCTAGCCCCCAGACCGCAAACGACCATGTAATAGGAATAGTTTTGAGTGCTTGGGCTGGCATATTCGTCTGCTTGGCGTAATACTGACATCCGACACATGTATTGGCTATGTGTTCGGCGTCTGTCTGCTGCTAACGACAAGATGAGCTAATAGACTCAGTTAGGGCAACAGATGATAGCGACTCGCCAGACTCGAACTGGCATAGGCGGATCGGACCAAACGAAATTCGCTTTTCTTCCATCAACAGGAATCGCCTTTCCCTGCGGCACTCGCTTGAAGGACTCGAAAGCTGACTAATGCTGCTAGGAAAACAGAGCTTCCTTCAAACACTGATCGATACCATCCACCAGAAGAAAATGTGACCGCAACTACTTCCCGAATCAGCACCGTCTGGAGGCTTTGCATCTGTATTTGGAGCTGGAACCAGAAAAACCCTGCACGGAATGCTTTCTTAACTATGATTTTTGATTGAGCATGATGTCCGCAATCTCTAGCATGGATTTCTTGCAGAATTTCTCGGCCTTCTTCTGGCGAAATACATCACAGAAAAATTCTGGTACTGCTGCGTTTATACAGGCAACCATTGATTACCGTGTATCCTTTGCATCGATGGTTTATTTGTCTTTGCAAGACCTCGTCTGCTCTATCGGGGTACTTCTGATCTACTAAGAAGTTTAGATATAGAATTGTCTAATCCGGGTTTACGAGCAGGACTTCGATTGACTCGGAAACTAGAGGATAGTCGACATCTCCACCTTTTATGGATGGTTCATGCAAATGCTGGACAAACATACCCGGTGGTAGGGTTTTCACTCTTTCCGAGCCCATGCGGGCTAATGCGTCCGCGTTCTAGTTTTCTTCCCTTTTGACATGAAGTACTTCAAATCCCAGGAAGCAAATTGCACACTCGTCCACCGTTCTCTGATATTCGGCCATGATGGGGCTTCTAGCGTCCCATGTTTGGTTGAGCTGATGTGGTACCAAATCTGAGTCACCATAGCATAAGATGTGTTTGACACCTATTTCTTTTGCAATATGCAAGCCGTGAAGCAAAGCTTCGTATTCTGCCACATTATTGCTGGCGTTGAAGTGTATTTGTAATATATACTCTATTGTGTCTCCCTTGGGGGATTTTAGGACTACCCCAGCTCCAGCGCCTTCCTTCATCTTGGATCCGACAAAGTGCATAACCCAGTATTCCGACTCCGGCATTGGTGTATTTTCCATAGCTTCTGTCCAGTCAGCGACGAAATCTGCCAACACCTGGGATTTTATTGCCGTCTGGGGCTGGTACTTAATGTCGAACGCAGCCAACTCGATGCCCCATTTAGCTACTCGGCCTGTTGCGTCCGTATTGTTGATTATATCCCCTAGTGGTGCTTTGCATACCACTGTTATGGAATCTCCTTGGAAGTAATGACGGAGTTTTCGAGATGCGAAAAATACGCCATATGCCAGTTTTTGATAGTGCGGGTATCTTTGCTTGGACTCTGAAAAAACTTCACTTACATAATACACTGGATGTTGATCTGGTATGGTTTGCTCGTCTTTCCGCCATTCCACAACTATCATTGCGCTGATAACCCTGTTGGTTGCTGTGAGGTACAATAACATGGTTCTTCGTCTTTTGGTGATGCCAAGATCGGGGCTTTCATCAAGGTTTCTTTTAACTGGGTTAATGCTTCATCCGCCTCTTCTGTCCACACAAATTTGTCGGATGTCTTCAACAAATTGTATAATGGCAGAGTTTTGTCTCCTAGCCGGCTTATAAACCTGCTGACGGCAGCTGCAGAACCCGTCAATCTTTGTACATCTTTTAAGCACGTAGGCCTTGAGATGTTTAGGATTGCCTTGATCTTTTCCGGGTTTACTTCTATTTCTCTGTGAGAAACGATGAAACCCAGAAGTTTTCCTGAGGGAACCCCGAATACGCACTTCAATGGATTCAACTTCATTTTATAAGTGCGCAAATTTTCTAAGGTTTCTCGCAAATCTTCAAGGAGCGTGTCCTTTTGCATGGAAACGACGGCAATGCCTTCCACGTAAACGTGAACATTTTTGCCAATCTGACTATGCAAACTTCGTTGCATGCAACGCTGGTAAGTTGCACCTGCGTTCTTCAGGCCAAAAGGCATGGTTATGTAGTAGTATGTTCCATATGGGATTATGAAGGAGGTTTTGATTTGATCTTCTTCCTTCATACGTATTTGATGGTACCCGGAGTAAGCGTCCAAAAAGCATAAAAGCTCGGAGCCAGCAGTGGCATCTTTTATTTGATCGATTCGCGGTAACGCAAATCTATCTTTTGGACACAATTTGTTCAAGCCGGTGTAATCTATACACATTCTAAGAACAGTACTATCTTTCTTCGGGACTAATACTGGGTTTGCAGACTATTCAGTATGTATAACTTCCCGGATAAAATCAGCTGCCAATAGCCGGATAATTTCCTTGCCAATAGCCTTCCGTCTTGTTCCGTCAAATCGACGGAGACCTTGTTTAACGGGTTTAGATCCTGGAATTACCTTGAGTTGGTGCTCAGGAAGTTCCCTGGGTATGCCTGGCATGTCCGCTCGACACCATGCGAAAATATCCTAGTTCTCACGGAGGAACTTGATGAGCTCGCTTTCCTATTTATCGGTCATGCTAGTTCCCACTACGATAAACTTTGTCGGATCTTTGGGATCTAGGATAACCTGTCTGCTATTCTCGGAAGCTTTGAAGCTGTCTGCCGGCTTCCGGCTTTATTTTCCTGCCGACATTTCTGTTGGCGATACTTCTTTTGCCAGCTCCTTCAGTTCTTCCTTTGCTATCACCTTTTCTGCGCAGAGGACGTTTTCATTTTCCAACTCGTTTGCCAATTTGAAGTCTCCCTTTATGGTGATTACTCCTCCTTTTAGCCCTAGCATCTTCAGCTTGTTATAGATATAACATGATCTTGCCATAAACTTGGCGAAAGCTGGACGTCCGAGTATTGCGTGATACACGCTTTCGAACGGCACAACCTCGAAGGATACTTTTTCCTGACGGAAATATTCTTTCTCTCCAAAGGTTACGTCTAGGGAAATTTCTCCTAGGGATCGTGCTTGCCTACCAGGGACGATGCCGTGAAAACGTATGTTGCTAGGAAAGATGCTTCAATGTATCCACGTACATTATATTGATTCTGGATCCTCTATCCATCAGCACTCTTTTTAGCCTAGTTTTTTGGACAATAGGACTTACTACTAGAGCTTGCGTGCCGGTTTCCGGAATATTTCCGGGATGATCAGACTGATCCCAGGTAATCGGTGTATTTGAGTACTTCAAGAATTTCGGGGTTGGTGGGACAACCGCGTTTATTTCTCGAAGTGTTCTCTTTGCCACCTTTGCTGAGGGAGTTGTCAGGAAAGTTAAGTTGCATTCTCCGTCAACCCTCGGAAACTTAGGCTCGCCTTTTCGCTGTTGTTCCTGGATTTTTTCATCAGTGTCCGATTCACTGTCTTCTTTTTTAGCTTCTGGCTTTTGCTTGGAGAATTTCCTCTTGGAACTTTTCCCTTTGCTTCCGGATCCTGCACTACCTTTCATATGCTTGTTGAGCCGGCATTGTGCATTAGTATGGGTGGGTTTCCCGAATTGCGCATGGTGGACACAATTTTTCGACTTGATTCTTTCCCACTATTCTTTTGTGTAGGCGATCGGTTTTGTGCTTCGTCATTTCTATTTGCTCCCATTTTCTCTTCCAAAGGCTATGTTAACTTCTTTGGGCTTTTGCTGTACTTCTGGAGTTGTTTTTTTATCAGGACGAGGGGTCTTTTTGGCTAGAATCAAAGTGTTGATATTTCCACCTCTCGCTCTTATATCGTCTTCGGCCGCTGCGTGCTCATTTGCGGTTGTAAGCATAGATCCGAGATCTTTGTGTTTTTTTGAACCGATCATGAACGGTACGAGTCCGGGTTTTAAGCTATTGATGAAAGCATGCATTGCTTGTACGTCAGTTACTCCAGAGCAGCTGTTTTTCATTGAAGTCCACCTTGAGATAAAGTCCACGTATGACTCATCTTCAAACTGGGTGCAGCGGTTTAGCTGGTTGATGTTGTTGGGGCGTTTGTACGTTCCCCGAAAATGCTGAGTAAAAACTCTAGCCATATCATCCCAGCTATCGACGGTTCTTGACGGAAGCCCGTTGATCCAATCTCCGACTCCATCCAGCAACATAAGGGGGAGGAATTTTACTGCCTCTAAGTCTATCCCATTGTTAATCTGGACGGCTGTGTAATAGTCTGAGAGACAGGTATCCGGATTTGTGCTACCGGTATATTTTTGATATGTTGGACCAACTTTGGCGAAGCCAGAATATAGAGTTATTCTTCGGATCCTGTCAGTGAAACACTTAGGTCCGAAGTATAGATCATCTCTTTCCGCTCTATCGATGTGTGCGGAGTATCTACCGGCTGAATGGATAGAAGGGGATCTACTCCTTTCTTTTCCATTGTTACGCGAGCGCGCTTTTCCGGGATTGTCTCTATTTCCTCCGTTATCATGCCCTTT
Source organism: Alopecurus myosuroides (assembly GCA_028641055.1). Classification (NCBI taxonomy): domain Eukaryota; kingdom Viridiplantae; phylum Streptophyta; class Magnoliopsida; order Poales; family Poaceae; genus Alopecurus; species Alopecurus myosuroides. The sequence goes on from CM054057.1 coordinate 423,252,205, forward strand.
GGGATAAGGTGGAGTTCTAATCCTGTGTCTCTCCTTATTCCTAGGGGGTGTACGGGATCTCTCACGCCTGTGAGGAATGTCATGTCTTCCGGCTTTCTCAGCAGGCCGTCTCGGAGGCGGCATTGCTTTTCCGTCCTTCCGGTTTTGTTCCTCCTGATCTCGGGGGTTAATTCCATCTTTCGGCAGATGGGATCCGGTTCTGGACGCTGCATCCTTATTATCGGGTTTTTTCTTGTCCTTTCTCGGATCTCCTTTATTCTCTTTCGAATTACTTGAATCTCCAGGTTCTTCAGGTCCAGGTGCTCCAGCGGCGCAAGTGGCTGTTTTGCATAGGGCTGAGTCGTTATGTAACTTCCTTGATCTTGCTTGTCCTCGCTGTTGCTGTTGCAATGCCTTTCCTAAGAAAGCATACACCCCTTGAAGTTTTTCGCCATTGGAGTACATGTCATTGTTGAGGATGGCGAACGCGGCTTCCGTGTTTTCTGCTGCCGTTTTGTATATAGGTTCGCCCCTGGCATCTGTGCCGTTTACTTGCTTTTGCCAGGCCGGGTTTTGAAACCGTTCCTTTGGTGGAAGTACTTCCGGTTTTGCGATTCCGGGTAACCGTGTAGGTTTAATTCCAGATCTATTCCTTCTCTCTTACTCCTCGATTTATTCCTGCTTTAACTTAATGTCCGCTTGGGTTTTCTGGAGACATTCTCGAGTTCTGAATAGATATTGTTGTTGCCGTTGGAGAGCTTGTCTCCTGGCTTCCAGCACTTCAGGGGGTTCGTGGGGTCCAACTGGTGTTTGAAGTAGATCTTGTTCATCCTGTTCTGACATTGGCGGAACAGAGATATCCTTCGCTTTCTTCTCCGCAGGCTTAACTCCACTTCCTCCTCCTGCTTCCGGGCTTTCGTTGGCTGGATCAGCCAATTTTTTCTTCCGGAGCTTGTACTGGAGTTTTTTGGAAGCTTTGTGTTTTTTCTTGGAAGAGGGAGGTTTTTTACCAGGTTCGTCCTCTGTCAATTCCTTGACATCCGGGTATGTTGGAGTGGTTTCCCCCTCATCTCTTTCATCATCTGGTGGAGGTGTTCTAGGGCTTTCCTGACTTTTGGCATCCGTGTTTTCAGCCGGTTTTGCCATCAGTACTTCGTGGAATCCCTCTTGAAAAGATTTGACATTTCTTTCGAAAGCGTCTTCATCTTCGTCTTCGGAGTCGAACTGGTCCGATCCGGGTTCCGATTCTAATCTCGCCTCAATGGCGGCTAACACAGAAACAACTTTCGAGTTCGTCGTCAGATTGACGGATGTCGGATCTTCCACCTCTATTCTGGGACTGTTGTCTTCTGCCTCTTCCACGGGATTGCTTTCGTCCGTGTTTTCGGCGATCTCGGATTGCACCATACTGATAAAGTGCGATTCAGCATAATATCGGCGATCTGAGCAAAATCCGGCATCATAGTCTTCTTCGACTAGGTATAGGGCGGGTGTGATAAATTTGCTTATACCACAGAATCCCATTGCCTCTGCAGTTAATCCGATAAAGATGTTTGCAGATCCAATCGGTAAAACGCAGGCACTTACCAGATGATTCCGTGCTGGCATGTACGATCCGTTGTCGAGGAAGCGCCCGACGTCGTTGTCAAATTTCAGGCTTCCGACAGTTATGGTAGTGCCAATTCCGCCGAGTATCCGCTATCGAAACATAACGCCTGACGTCTCTGGCCCCACGGTGGGCGCCAACTGTCGAGACATCGTAGTAGAATTCATAGACGGGGGGTGCCATGAGACTACTGATAGAGACGTGGGGGGACGTGGTAGTATGACAAACAATGACACCAAGGTTTTACCCAGGTTCGGTACGTCGCAACTAGGTGGCGTTCCTACTCCTGCAATCTCACTAAATCAAGGCTGAAGCCTGAAGTATACAAAGTATAATGTGAGTTAGGTTTAGCTACTCGACAAGGATCAACCTCTCGGTGAGTTAGCTTCTAGATTATTGTCTCTCTCTTTGTTATCTCCCGTCCGGCTTTATATAATAGCCGGGTTAGAGCTTACAGAAAAGGAAACCTAGAAGACTACGGTAAGTTCTAACTTGGAAGGCAAGAATCCGCCTTCTACACCAAGCCGTACCATATGGGCCGTGGTCCGGGTTCTTCTAGAAATCCGGCGTCTGCGGCGTCAAGCTTACTTGGACTGGCCGCTTAATGGACCGTAATCCATTACCATTCAGGCCACCCTGGTAATCCGGCACCTTAGGACACCATATGATATACCCCTAATTGGTATATATCTGACACCGCGCTACTAATTTTCAGCTCCCCGTACAGCGCGCGCGACCAGGCGACAGTGCCCGCGAATCCCAACCGCCGAGCAGAAATCTCCGCGCACGCTCGCCGCTGCCCCTTCCTGCTCGCCGCCGGCGATGGAGAACTACTCCGGCACGCCACCAACGCCCCCCTACAGCGCCGGTTTCGCTAACCCTAGAGCCCTCGCCACCGCCGGACAAGGCGTCATGTGCGGGTTGTTCATGGCGCCGCGGATGAACTCGGGAGACGACCGTCCACTGCCGGCGCCCGGCTCAAGGACCGCGCGCGAGGGACAACAAAAGCGCCCGCCCGTCGCCGCGCCGACCGCGACCGCCATGGCGAAGAAGCCGCAAGCTTTGCAGGAGCGCAAAGCGCTCGCGGCGTCGAAACAGCTTCCGCCGCCTGCGAGCGCGCCGCCGCAGCCTCCACCGCCACCGCAGCAACCGCTGAGAGCCACCGGCTTTGCAGCGTATTCGTCCGCGCACAACGTGTTCGGTGAAATGGCCGAAAGGTAATTTCTATTACAAACTTCGGTGAAATGTGTGTACGATGAACTTGTCGTCTTCTAATTGTGTGTTTCTTCTTATTTGGTGTAGTGTTGATGATGAGTCCTACTTGGAAACTATGAATGTTGAATCAAATCATGACAATTGGACTCAAGAACATGGTTCCCAACAAGATTGGTCTCAAACATATGGCTATGAAGAAGGTGATGAAGTCCATGAAGAAGGTGAGGGCATCATTGAAGGGAAAGGAAGGGGCACAAGCTACACTTCGCAAGAAGATGTGTGGCTATGAAAAACCTATTGCGTTGTTGGATTGGATGCATCCGTTGGCACGGACTAAACTAGAGACATCTATTGGACGAGGATGAAGGAGTATTTCGATAGTATCAATACGATTCCGAAGAAGGATAGAACCGACCGCTCCGATAGATCTCTTCGCTCGTGTTGGTCACTTATTTGGACGAAGTGTCAAAAGTGGGCGGGGGTGTTGGTGGCAACAGATGCTATGAATCCAAGTGGAGCTAACGATGTTGATAGGGTAACTTTCTATGATCTTGCATTCTCTTGGCTATCTTGCTTAACTTTCCTCTTCTTGTTTGTAGGCTAACATTGCACAAAAACAAGGGAGCAGGCAAGAAGAACAAGAAGGGGCAAATATGCCATGGAAAGCCATTCACCTTGCATCATGAATATACGGCGCTAGAGAATGAGGAGAAGTGGAGGGCTCGTCCGGCTATTCGCAAGATTGAAGCAAAGAAGAACAAGCAACTAGAAGATGGAGATGAAGATGATGTCTCAAGTGTTGAGGAAGGCAACCAAAGCCCAACTCCAAACTCGGTTGCCCCGCCAAAGAGGCCACTTGGAAGAAAGCAATCAAAGGAGAACAAGAAGAGGGGCGGTGAGGATCCCATCGAGTCACACATGAAAGCAATGATGACCGCAAGATTGGAAGCAAACGAGGAGAGAAGGACAAGAAAGGAATCGACGACGTTGGCGGAGGCGAGGAGGGTGGCGGTGGAGGAAAAGAAAATCCAAATGGAGGAACCTACTCGCCGTCAAGAGTATGAGAGGAGCTTCATCTTCCTTGACATGTCCAAACTTGACGCCGAGCAAAAAAGTCAAGCTTTGCACTGAAGAGATCCTAGCTCAAAAAAGAGTGAGTACCATGGCATATGGAGGCTTTGGTGGCATGGGAGCACCTCCAGTTTGGGGAATTGGAGGCATGGGAGCACCTCCACTTGGGGGCTTTGGTGCCATGGGAGCACCTCCACTTGGGGGCATTGGAGCAAGTATGGGAGGACCAAGTGATGGCGGTGGAGGCATGAGGACTGGCATTGGTACCACGGTACACACGACACCACAACCGGGTACATTCATGTCTTTCTTGATGTTCCTAATGCCTTCTTCGAGTCTCACCGCCGACGATCAAGATGAGGAAGATGGCGATGATGATGATGCCAATGAAGAAGAAGAATAAGTTATCGTGTGTGTTTGTTCGTACACTATGGAGGCTATGAACTTTCTTGAGTTTTAACTATTTGAACCATGTTGTTGTTTTGTAAACTATGGAGGCAAAACTATATTTGCAATTTATGCATTTTGCTATGTTTGAGCGCCGGCTGGACGCACGCGCCTCGTTTTCGCGAGGCTGCATTTGCGCTCTGTGCGTGCGCGCGCTGCAAACGGGGCAAAGATGACGTCTGCAATTGCAATTTCTGCCGCCGCGTTGAAGCAGCGATCTTGCGCGTCGTTGGATAAACTGTTTCGGGCGCAACAATCGCAGAGATGCTCCAGGCACAGGTGCATGGTACTCCTGGAATTTAGACCAAGTAATTAAGAAAAAGATTCCAGTCTAATGCAAGACAAGGGGTGTAATGATTAAAAAATTCAACCAGTCTTGGTGGATTTTACTACAAATATACCCCTCTGCCAAATAAAATTGCTACAAATACCTACCCATCAACAAAATTGTCAAATATAACCTGGCGGAAGACTGGCTAGGGGACACGTGTACGTCCCGCCGGTCTAATTGGCGGACAGAACTTCCCGCCCCACCCATTGGTGGAAAGAAATAATCTACTTAATCAATGCTAATTAATTGTGCCGTTCACTTCTAAGACTAGTCACAATGGGGAGTATCATATACTAGTATCATGCATAAGATACTAGTCTATGTTACCACTTCCACAATGCATAGTAACATATTTGTGGTATCATGTACTAGTATATTTATTAGCTTATAGACTCATCTTGTCTTGGGAATCGTTATGTTACGGTATATACCTATGATAGTACCACTAACACCTCTCTCCTCATTAAATGTGTGCCACATCATTTTTTTGCCTATGTGGCACTTATGATACCACCTATGTTACTCCCATTGTGGCTAGTCTAAACGGTGGGCTAGAGTAGGACTTTAATTACGCATGCATGTATATAAAATTAGGCAGCCACTAGGAATCGGACGCAGATACTTTTCTTCCCATCGGACCCAACATGCATCGTCAGATTGAAGCCGAACGGACCGTTCGATTTTCTGCTGGACATGCGGTCTAATTTTTGGGAGGACTAGCCCATGATGCATGCTTCCGTTACAAACAACCCGTAATTAATGTCCTGGATTTGGAAACACGGAGAGCGCTCACGCTACTATTTCCATGAAATAAGGGCGTGATTGCATGCTTCCGCAATACATGCTCCGTAATACCAACCCTTTTTAAACTTCTCCTCGATCTAATTGTTCCTGATGTTTAGGAAAGAAACCATGGTTGGAAGGGAACTAGCAACTTTTGAAAAATATCAGGCATGTAAATTTGCTTCCGTGGGAAGCCAATATTTGTTCCCAATGTCATTAATTTTGCTTCCTTTGTAACGAATGTTGGCTTCCATCACAATAATTTTGCATCAGTATTAAAATATTTTTTTAAAAAAATATCGAACTATGTTTTTGTGGATGTAGAATATTGCTTCCACGGTGACCGCATTTTCTTGGATTAAGTATAGATGGGATATACGGAAGCACATTGTTTTCAAACTTCATTCATATGGCTAGGAAGCGAGTCAACTATTGCTGGAAGCATAACTAGTGAGTTAACAAAACTTTGTTGGGATATGTAGAAAGCATATGTGTATTGTCAAAATTACAACATTTGTTTTTTGTTTGAGTATAGATGTTTCATTCCTATACTTCAAGAAGATTTTGCTGCTTCATACAATTGCTTGACATATTTCGAACAACATATATTTACTTCCTTCAAGTAGCTAAAATACACAATTTCATACGATTATGTCACATATTTCTTACATGTTACAAATTAGCTTCATTCTACTAGACCATATGTTTCCTGCATGCATCATACGTTTCCTGGATGCATCATCGTGTTCCAGGGCACTACCACGTACTTGGCCGGCGCCATGGTCCGGAAGCACTGGAACGCAGCCGTCTCGTCGCTGCCATTGGCAAACATGTCAACTAGCGTGCAGCAGGTGATGACGTCAAGGGCTATCCACCCGACAAGCAGGACCTCCGTTTCCCCGGCAAGGTCCTCGGCGACGACTACAATCCCACGGCGTCAGCGACGGCCGCGCCACATCCTCGGCATTGCCAGACTCAGCATTGCAGCCTCGTGGATCAGGCCAAGCTGTGTGTCCTCGATCAAACATGGATGTTCAGGAAGAGACCACGTCCGGCACCGGCCCACCGCTGGCGTAGAATGTGGCGGGCACTGCGCCCACCGCTGACTCAGCATTGCATCCCACGCCCGGTTGGAGGCGCGGGCACTGCGCGTCGTGGAGCAGCAGTGGGCTTCTTGTTGCGGTCTTGCCGAGCGTGTGGAGCGCGTCCATGGCGTCGTCTTTGTTTTCTGCCATTGGGAAGTGCTAGTGGGGATTGATTTGGGGATTTATGTGACCGAGCGTCGTTTGTGGGATTTGACCGGATTTGTACTGTGGTTAATGGCGGAAAAAAAGGAGCAAATCATGGCCATTTGATCGATATAATCTTGACGGCATCCAAGAAGTCCGAGACTTTCTTTCCTACCGGCCTCAGATAGGTAGTATTTACCATAAAATTATAAATAGATTCCTTTCTTTTTTACTTTGGGAGTTAGCAACGGAAATGCACATGCATGTCTGCAAAATGGATTAGCCGACTGCCTTGGCGGTAAGATCCTTCCGCCAATGAGGCTGGCGGAACGTGACACGTGTAGCCTAGCCAGCCTTCCGCAGAGTATTCCTGGCAATCATTGACGGGTGGGTATTTTTAGCTATTTCGTTTTACAGAGGGTTATATTTGTAATAAAATCGTGTCGGTGAAGTGAAGGAGCTGTTCGGTGAAAAAACTGGCAAAAGCGTCCACTAGACTAAGTTTGTCATGATCTTAGGGAACATGTGTGGGCACGACCCAATATCAAAAAATAATCCCAATGTTCAGGATAGCAGTGGGCACGACAGTGTGGGAGGAGATCGGGTCACGCTCACAGCTGAGCTCTCGGTGATCCTTCAATGGGCGACGCAGTAAGGATCGTGTCCCGGCGCATGGTCCGGCCTGAACCTGCAGCCACCTCGGGGCCGCCGGAGACCATCCACCTGACGCCGTGGGACCTCCGGGTGATCACCGTCAATCACATCCAGAAAGGGATCCTCCTTCCCAACCCACCCATCACCGGTGGACAGAGACACCCCGTCGTCGAACGCCTAGCGTCGTCCTTTGCGCGTGCGCTGGCACGCTTCTACCCCTTGGCCGGACGCCTCGTCGCCGCGCCGGTCCGCGAGGGCCTCGTCGTTTCGCTGCGTTGCAGCGGCGAGGGCGCCGAGTTCGTGCACGCCGTGGCGCCTGGCGTCACAGTCGCGGACGTCACCGCCCCGGTCCGCGTCCCGCGGCTGGTCTGGTCCTTCTTCCCGCTCGACCGGCTGCTCGGTGCGGACGCCATCGCGGGCTGCCTCCCGGTCCTGGCCGCCCAGGTCACCGAGCTCGCTGACGGCGTGTTTGTCGCCATGTCGGTCAACCACGCCGCCGGCGACGGGACGGCCTTCTGGAACTTGTTCAATACCTGGTCCGAGATCAGCCGCCGGGGAGTCGACGGCGACGAGGTGTCCTCGCCTCTGCTGGTGCACCAGCGGTTCTTCCTCGACGGCTGCCCTGTTCCGATCCCTCTGCCCTTCAGCAGTGTGGAGGACATCGTCGGCCAGCGCCTAGACCCGTTCCCGCCGGTGGAGGAATGCTTCTTCCACTTCTCGGCGGAGAGCGTCAAGGAGCTCAAGGCGAGGGCGAACGCCGAGATGTCCGGCTCCGGCACCGGAACCACCACAATTTCGTCGCAGCAGGCCTTGCTGGCGCACGTGTGGTGCGCGGTGTGCCGAGCCCGGAGGCTCGCGCAAGACCAGGAGACGACGTACACCATTCTCCTCGGATTTCGGGGCCGCGTCGACGGCATCCCGACCGTCTACGCGGGCAACGCGGTGGGGCATGCCGCCGCCAAGTGCCCCGCCGGCGAGATCCTCGACCGGGGTCTGGGCTGGGCGGCTTCGCTCTTGAACAGAGCAGTCACGTCGTTCGACGAGGCGAGCGTGAGGGACAAGCTCGCGTCCTGGTCCCGAGAGCCCAGCTTCTCATCTTTGATGACGTATTCGGCTGCCGCCCACACGAATTTGGTAACGGGGAGCTCGCCGCGGTTCGACGTGTACGGGAACGACTTCGGCTGGGGCCGGCCGGTGACCGTGCGGAGCGGCTCGGGGAACAAGCTGGAAGGGAAGGTAACCGTGTACGAGGGCGGAGGCGGCGCGGGCACCATCGCGCTTGAGGTGTGCCTCGCCCCGGAGGCGCTAGCCAGGCTCGTCGCCGACGAGGAGTTCATAAGCGCCACTGTATCATTGCTCTCTGGATAAATTATTATGTAAGGCGGATGCTATGTGCACGACTGTATCATCGCGCTCTGAATAAATTATGTACGCCATTGGTGCACGTATATTTTGCTGGTGATGTCCCTGAGTCACCGGCTCTTGTCAATGAAATCTGCATGTGTGTAGAGCCCAATTTGCATAGCGGGATTTGATTATTTCTCACGCTTTACTCACCGATTTGTCCCTCTTTACTTTAACATTTCCAATATGCCATTCTTTACTTATCTCCTTTATTATTTGCCCTGACATGTGGTACCCACAAGAAAAAAATGACCAGAATACCCATGGTTTATGTGTCACCTGACATGATTCCCCCATTCAGTCGAGCTTTCTTTGTTCGGCAGTTCCTCAAGTCGCTCCTACTCCCTCCATCCACAGATCTTACTTCTAGTATTGATCTTGGTCAAACAGATAAAACTGTACTTCTAGCATTGATCTTGGTTAAACTTTTTAAATTTTGACCAATTTTATAAAAAATAATATTAATATTAAGGTATAAAATCTATATATTATGAACTATATTACAAAACGGATCTAATGATAGTAATCTAGTGTCATAAATGTTGGTACGTTTTCCTATAAAATTGATCAACCTTTAAAATATTTGACTTCTAAAACTAGAAAATGTACACTTATTTGCGGACGGAGTGAGTATACCACAGAACATAGAACCAGCCAGCAGCCCGTCCTTGAGAGGTTGATTGGCGGCGGGATTCTTGGGGGTCACGCCACATCTCCTCGCGGGGCTACTAGGGAAGAGCCCACCGTCAGCAGTCAGGATTGGCCTACTACCGACGCACAGGGCCACGCCGGCGATCATCACGCCGGTGGTATCTCTTTAGCATTGGTGCACGTACTCATTGCGCCGGGTAAACGTCCTAGCACCAACGCGCAGGATCCATTGCGCCGGAGGTAAATGTTAGCGCCAACACATGCTCCGGGGGTAAGTCTAGGTTAGCCTGTGCGCCGGTGATACGTTCAGCTGGTGCACCGGCGCTATATTTTGCAGGACCAAGAAAATAAATAATACATACCATACTTATACATAATTTATACTGTTACAGAAATATGTAGACAGATAGTTGCTACATCGATAGATTGCACACGGCGTGAAGGCGTACACAATCGAAGTAGCTAGATAGATATCACACACGAATATACAAAGTCTCAAAACCGAAATAGCTAGTAAATCACGAGCGAATACAAAGTCTTCAAGTTACATCTCACAAACTAGTTAACACATCGATCTATACTAAGAACAAATAGAACAGAACGCGGACACGATGAGCATCATCATGACGAAGATGACCTTCATCCGCTTCCTTCTCCTCTCTCAAGCTAGATACCTCTCTCCCGCTTGATAGCTCGCGTATTGAGCTCGTGCCTCCGCCATAGTGGTGTACCCATTGTAGTTGTTGCCGCTAAACCGGTGCACCTCTCTCCGACATGCTTCCCGGTCGTCGTAGACTCCGGGAACATGTCTCCGGTATTACGACATACCACGTCATCTATTTTCACAAGACAAAATATACATTAGTAGAAAAATCATATATGCAACAAGTAACTATGCAACGAGAAGTTTAGAATTGACAGATATTTATAGGACGCGGGTGGAGGAATAACATTTCTTACTCAAGATTTCAGTTTTGGCGGGAAGGGACGCTAGCCATCCAGCGTGCTGAATGGCTTCCTGTCACCATAGGCCTCTAAGCGGGTTTTTATATCGGCATTAGTTGGTCGTAGGCGACCGGCGAAAAACAGGTCATCCCTAGTGATGGCAACCTGGTGGATTATTGTGGCAATCTGCCACTGGATGTAACGAAGCTCATTTCTCACCGTTTCACTAGGAGCGTTTACCATGTCGATGCCCCATTTTTGGAGACTAGATGGCAACACGAGGTCATTTTCATCCATTACGAACTCCCTCATATGAAGGATGTCTACCAGGTATCCATCCGTTGTCTGCATCCAATTGCTTCATGCAGGCATACTTGGTTGTGTGGGTGCACGTGAGGCACCTCGGTTGGTTTGTTTCTTTACTGTGAGGGGGGCTACCTTGGCAGCGAATCCGCTGAGAGCTATGTCGAGAACATACTTGAGGTTGGTGTAGTTATTCTGCTTCGCACTTCCCGAGTCGAGATAAATAACGTGTGTATACCGTGGGAACATGACTAAGAGAATGCAGTACATGTCTCTATGCAAAACAAACCATCATCCTCAGATGAACATTCACACATACAAAAGAGTGATGGAAATCTATGAAAGAATGTAAGATGGCTAGCAGTCGATCGAATACTTAGGCGGGAAAGTAAGGCTTGAGGAAGATTTCCTTAGTCTTATTAGCCACCAAGAATTACTCGATATGCTTCGTGGCAAGCACCCGGTCCCGTGGGCTGGACATGACGCTTTCATGCATGTAGAAAGGGTCCATTATCGAGACACCGGGGGTTCTCTCTTTCATGATATAGTGTGCCATTTTGAGCACGACTAGGCGCACCACGGTTTTAAGTGGAAGAGGTTGAAGATGTCATCAAACATGAGGAAGAACACCTCTGCAGGGTATTTTTCCACAAAACTCACGCCGACGGGCACCTTGACCATGTGGAGCGGGTATGAGGGAGAACGTAACATCATAATTAAGATCCTTCTCCATGTGCAGAACACTTTCATGAATTATTTTTACAAGCTCTGGCGGCAGCATCGGATCGGCCAGAATATGGTGTTGGCGCCACTGATTGGGTAACTTGTCCAAAACCCGAGGCAACTGGCTGGCGGAGGCCGTCGGCTGGCTGGCGGGGGCTGCTTTTTTCTTCAGGGGCCTTTTTTTGGTCGTCTTCCTCACCTTTAAGCACGGGGGAGTGCCGCCGACTGCTCTTATCGCGCCAAGTGGCGCACTGATGCAGGAATTGACTGGAGGTTGACATTGGTAAACCCCAAGAGAAACGTTGTGAAGAGTGCAGCGACAAGTTTTTCCTTAGAAAAGAAATCAAGATTGAATCGACCAGTAGGATGACAAGCAATCTCTGAAGGTTGATGCAGATGAGGTGGCAGGGCGCACTACCGGTTCAGCATCAACGTGGAACTTACACAACACAATCAAATCACTTTGTCCCAACGTAGTAGTGAGTTTGTCAATCTCACCGGTTTTGCTGAACACAAAGAGATTAAACGTATAATATGGAAAACAGTAGGAACAATATGAGAGCAGTATGAACACAGTATGAAAGCAGTAGGTGTTTTATCAGTATGAGGAAAATGGACCGGGGTCCACAGTTCACTAGTGGTGTCTCTCCGTGAAAGATAAATAAGATGTGTGGTGAACAAATTACAGCTGGGCAATTGACAGAAATGAAGGCTGCACCGTAGTACATATGCAAGACATAAAGATTACTATGTGATTCATGCGGGCATTACAACAAAATACATAGACCGTCATACAACTGCATCTATGTCTAATAATCCACCCTCCGAATATCATCCGAACAAACGTTGAGTATCAAGTTGCTAGCAACAGATTATCGCCGTAAGCAAAGTGTGTAATGTAAACTATGTTTTTGTAGAATCGAAGAGGGGTAGCCCTCTATGCTGCATGGGTTTTGTAGAACTCTATGTTTACTAGGATTGGTCTATGGTCAGACCTGACAAAGCGAAGATTCTCAAGAGCCGCATCAGGGAACAAAGATTTCCATTCGTCATTAAAAAGACATATGTCCAACCTCTCATGTATTCTTCCCCTACGCCACGTAAATGGATCTCCCATATAGCCTATGTCGTGCAAGTTACAATCATCAATAGCAGTGTGAAATTTTTCCATATACCGTCGGGGTCTGGGGTTCCCACCCTGTTTCTCATGCAAGTATAAAATCTCATTAAGATTTCCGATCATCAGCCAGGGCAGATTATGCTTACTATGAAGCTGACGCATACAATCCCATGTTTTTTATTTTATCTCCCATCAAAATTCACCATACATCCCTGTAAGTCTCCTTACATTGTTACTTTCCTTCACCTTCACATCAATAAAATTAGAATTCAACTCTAGAGGTTCAACAAGAATGTTTCCTTTCCAGAACAGAAGGAGACCTCCCTTTCTTCCATCTCCCGGACACACAAGTTTCTGATCCATGTTCACCCTTTTCCTAAGACACTCCGCTAGGAAAGTGCCCAAATGTGTTTCAAATAGAAAAATTACGTCGGGATTATACTGCCTTTGGATATCCAACACTGACAGAATTGTCGTGTCACTTCCTAGACCTTGGCACCGCCGATCCTAAATTCTTATCATCTGAACTAGAGTTTGAAACTGCCGTCCCATCAGCTGTCTTGCTTTTCTTTTTATTATTGTTCTTTTGCGGAGTGGACTGGGCATCCACGGTTGGATTAGGTGGTTCAAATTGATTCACGCGGTCTGCTACCATCGGTTGTTTCCCGTAAATAACCAGTTCCCCTCCCTCACTTGTGTTCACCAAGATACTAGCAGTTGAGTCCCTAGGAAGCCTCTTTCTTCGATAGCCCTCCTCCATCGTAACGTCCATTGGTATATCGATTGAATTGTTGGGAGGAGTACTAGCTTTCTCACCGAGGTTACGCAAACTGTTGTATCTCCAATTGATATGTTCCTTAGGTGGGATGACATGTTCGTGGTTCTCTTCCGAGCTCTTTGCATTGCCTCTTCCAAACCCTCTACCAGCAGACCCATCGCCTCTTACCCTACCAAAGCCACAGTTGATACCTCTAGCAGGGACTCTGTTGATCCTTCCTTCGTCGGAAAGAATAAAATCTCCCCATTCGAACTTGGTTCTATCGTGTTCCCCAGTTCCACACTCTTCATGCCAATGTCTCAGTATTTCACAATGCCAGTAGAATATTGGTAGTTTCTCATATTTAATCTGATACCAATCCCCTTTTCCAGCTCAGGGAATTGGGACGAAGCGAATTAGCTTTTTCATCACGTCAAGTTTAACTCGGAATCGAACAAAAGAACCAACAAAGCGCGCTGGTAATTGAATTCACTGATAGAAATAGGGTCATTTGTCCCGGTTTGTAAGGCCCATTCATCCCGGTTGTGCAACCGGGATGGGGCAGCCGGGACAAATGGCCCAAACCCATTCGTCCCGGTTGTACTAGCACCCGGGATGCCTGGCGGTGGCCCACGTGGCAGGGCGCACAGGAGATGGCCAGGGACTATTCGTCCCGGTGCTTACCACGAACCGGGATGAATGCCCCTTTTGTCGCGGCAACACTTTGGCCTTTTTCTCTGCCGCGTCAGAGTTTTTATTTTTCTGTTTATTGTTTTCCTTTTTTTGTTTTGCGATCCCCACGGACCTCCCGGTGGCCCCTCCCCGGACCTCCCGGATCCCATGAGAAGAGAGGAGCCTCGGTGGCCCCTCCCCGGATCCCATGAGAAGAGAGGAGCCCGGTGGCCCTTCCCCGGACATCCCGGATCCCACGAGAAGAGAGGAGCCCCGGTGGCCCCTCCCTAGACCTCCCGGATCCCACGAGAAGAGAGGAGCCTCAGTGGCCCCTCCCCGGACCACCCGGATCCCACGAGTGAATAAGTAATGCATATATATAGCAAAAGAAGGAATACTTATATGACAGAATCAAAGTATGTCGAGCATATTACATGACCGCTAAATGAATTACAAAATCAAGTTCATCCAAGCACGCTGTAAGGGTGATAGTATTCTCCATTTACATTTAGGAGCTCTGCATCTAAGAAGCCCGCAATTTCCTCCTGAATTGCTCGTATGCGGTCCCTTGGTAGAAGACTGTCCCGGAGCCGTTCGATCTAATATAAAGAAGAGTGGTCAATATATAGTAATGAAACTAAGTAACTAAAATAGATGGTAATAAGAAAAATTGATGACTGACGTACATGAAGTTTGTTTAAATCTCTGCCCTTGTCACAGGTCGTCTGACAAATGAACTCGCAGACGCAGTATCCACATAAGTTATTCCCGTCTCCCTATTGCAAGCACTTTACGAGAACATGGTTTTAATCAAAATAATAATCAACCAACCAAGATAATGGTATCTAAACTAGAATCAAGAAGATGCGCGGATCTTGATAGTAGTACTTACTTGCACAATTTCAAATGTAAGCTCCGATTTCCATTCACCCCTGGCCTTTCTTATGAACCTCTTCCAAGCGCTGCCCGAGAAAGAAAAAAAATAGAAGGAGTTATTAATTACTTGATATCAGAAAATGAAACAAAGTAGTCGATATAGTGTCATATATAAAGATTGAAATTACCGCTAGATCATTTCCTTCATCTCCGCCCAGACCTCAAGGGGTTTACGTTTTGGGTCCATTACCAGTACTTTTCCTTTGTCAACTTGGGAGATTATCAGAATAAAGTGGAAGTTGCGCACTCATAACTCATCAATTATACACTGAACATCGAGTAAGGAAAACAAAATGTGTACAACACAGTAACACTCACCCGAAGTTGTAAGGAAATAGTTTTTCCCTTCTGTGTTTTTGAAACCTTATTGCCCTCAGAATATTATCTTCTGTATCCTTGGAAGCTAGCTCAAGAGTCTTATGATTAAAAAAATATGGGTCAATGAACCCAATGTCGTAGATTCGTCCTCTTTTGCATTCGAGAATCTTCATTCTGCAATTATAATATAATAAGTGTACTGTATGAATGCAATGAACGAGGTGAGCTAGCTAGAAACTTAATTACAGAAATAAGTACTTACAGACAATAGGCACTAAGGATAGATTTGTCGAGGGCCTTCTGCTGGAATAACTGAAACAATTCATCAAATTGAATCAGAAACATTCCATCTCCATACCGTAGTGCTTGTCTCTAACTCCCAACACTATCTACTCCTGAGATTCCCGAGCGGATTCCATATACCAATTATGCACTCTTCACATTTTGGTTGGTAGATTCTTTACCTCCTCGGGTTTGACGAGAGAATTCTCGTGCCGGTATTTGTACGCACATTCAGAAGAGGGGAAGTACTCTACTGTTTGGATATACTCAGCAATGGACATACCCGCATCAGCTGCCCCTGGTCCGTATAGTTCTATAAACTCTGGATCAATTTGCTCGTCAGCAATAGTGCTCGGCCCCACCTGGGTATTGGAAATAACTTTGAGCGGGGAGATGGACTGATTATTCTGCTTTCCGAGCTAGGCAACTGATTTCCCGCTTTTCCTGCTTTTCCCACTTGCGCTACTACTCTTTGACCGCACCATTTCCTGGTGTGACTTCAGAATAGACCGGTCATAGTCAGATGATAGCCTTGGCTCGGGTTGATGAAGGGTTTTCACCATTTTCCAGGCTCGTTCTACCTCTTCATCGTTGTTGGGGAAATCTTCATTTTTTGCTCCTTCGGCTTCGATTTCTGCGCCTCGAATTCGTCCCTTGCAATTTCCCGGGTTTGCTCTGGAGTATAGTCGTAAGTAACTTGGGTATCTCCTTTGGTACATTTGGAAGGGGCGACCGTCGACGTTTTGGTGATTTTTTTCGACTCCGCAGAAAGTTAGTGGGCGGAGACGGCTGACGCGGCGGCGTAGACGATCGCGCTGGAGACGGCATGCATGGCATAGACGACCGCGCTGGAGACGACATGCACGGCAGAGACTGTTGCGCTGGAGAATGGTCAGGAGTCGATGGCCTTGCCGTCTGATTTGGAAGCACAATGTGTTCCTTTAGCCATAGAACGGTCAACTTCTTGGCGTCTCCGAGTTCAGTCACCTCTCCGTCTTCACCTTCTGGGTATTCAAGCTTCACCCGCTCGAATCCGTTGACAAATTCATCGACCCGAACAATAGCGTAAGCCCCGTGGAACCGGGAGACTATGGTGAGTTGGTTCGTTGCCAATTGGTAAGGCATAGCCGACCGCCGCCTTAATGGTTATGTTGACGACCTTCACGTGGAGCTCACAAGTTGTCATCTCCGTGATATCATCCATCGGGTGCATCATCACCCTGCAGCTGCGTGGACGCAACACTGCTTTTCCGATTAGAATGTGCGGCACCGGTAGCATCGACTTCACCTTCGACCACGTGTGGTAGGCCAGTAGTACCTAGCTGCTAGCTAAGTGTGTCAATTTGCTCCTGCTGCTTCGGTGCAACATCCTGCGTCCGCTTTATCTGTTCTTCAAGTTGACGCCTCCAATTTTTCTGACTCGCTGCTTCAGCTGTCTCCGCCTCCTTTTTCCTCTGACGGCTTCTATTAGGATATTTCTTTTTTCTCTCGTGAAACCCAAATTTCCACGGAACACCGTCTATTGTGGTTCGTGTACGCCCTACGTGTTTCTTATTCTTGAGGGCATGGGTGAGCTCGTCGTTCTCTCTATCTGGCTCGAGCCTCCCCTCTTTAGTATCCTTTATTGCGTTTCTACGATCTTTGATGGGTGATGATTCTCTTCATGCCTTCTATTATAGATGCAGTTTCCTTCTTCGTCCAACGTGCCCCCGTGTCCGTAAAACCAAGATCTTGCCCGCTCGGCCCACATGAATGGCTCAGGAGTGATCCCCCTTCTCAAGCAGGTCGTTCTCCCATTTCTCCCACTTGGGCAGGCAACCCTTGTAGCCAGCTTGCCCCATAATATGGTGATATACCTTTTTGGCGGCGTTTTTCTGATTTGTTTCTAACCTTATCTTCGCATCATCTGATAGCTTATACTTCAAAAAATCTGCCATAAGGGTTTTATTTTCTCATACGCTCCAGTGAAATCCGGAGTCTTACCTTTCTTGATAAAGTCAAGGTGCAATCTTTTCTTCCAGTTGATGAATTGCTGGGCCATCTTTTAGAGAGTCCACGCCTTGACCTTATTCACTAACTCAAGTTTCTTTTTATTATCATCGCCTTCACCTTCTACCTCCTCATTCTCATCCGCCTCATTCTCATCCACCTGCGGCGTCGGTAAGGTGAAATTACACATGATCTTTTTGAAAAGATTTTCTTTGGCTATGTTGCTTACAAATGAAATTCTTTCTCTCTGCGGATCTTTTAGCTCGTTCCACTCCTGAACAGTGATCGGGATGTGATCCCTAACTAGCACTCCACATTGCTTTACAAATTTTCGGGCAACATCAACAGGAACCTTGGGTGCGCCGTCTGCTCTGATCGTTTCGATCCTATATCTTTCTGTCTCTTTCAAATTCTTTGTTGCGCCTCGTTTAGTCTTTTTTCCGCTTGATTTGCTTGACCCGAATGGCTAAAAAAATAAAGAATGTCAATACATGTATATAGACAACGGATGTTTCATTAAGTAACATATCTATATGCACCTCGGAGCCGGTGTTTGTAATTTGTATGGCTCCACCGGAGACGTCGGCTTCTCCGTCACCGGAACCGTCGGCTTCTCCCGCTCCGGACCCGTCTCTTCGGTCGAGCCCCGTATCTCCCTCACCAGAGACTTCTCTTCGGGTGAGCTCCGGATCTCCCTCACCGGAGTTGTTCATCCACTGGCTCACATCGGGCTCTCCCTCGGGCCCGAGGATTAAACCCGCGAGCAAGTTTTCCGCATCTTCGTCTCTTGGTTCCATACTTTTCTGCAAATACACAAAATTTTCTAAGTTTTCCACATCTTCGCCTCTTGGTTCTATACTAAAAATAGAAAGTGGTATTAAAATTGCGTAAGTTAAATACACCAAGTCAAATACATAAAAATTTACCAAAAGTTTTACACTAAGTAAAATTACTAAAAAATAAACTAGTGGTACTAAAATTCCCTAATTTAAATTCCCTAAGTTAAAATTACCAAAAGTTCTACACTAAGCAAAAATTGATTCTACACTAAGTCAAATTACTAAAAAAAAATCTTAAGTCAAATCCCTAAGTCAAATACACTAAGTCAAATTTCTAAGTAAAATTCCTAAGTCAAATTTCTAAGTCAAATTCCTAAGTCAAGTTTCTAAAAATTCTTAAGTCAAATTTCTAAAAATTCTTATTTTTTTACACTTAGACAAATTACTGAAAATTCTAATATTTTACACTAAGTCAAATTACACTAAGTTAAATTACTAAAAAATAAACTAGTGGTACTAAAATTCCGTAAGTTAAATACACTAAGTCGAATATATAAAAAATTACCAAAAGTTCTACACTAAGTAAAATTTGATTCTACACTAAGTCAAATTACTAAATAAAAAAAATCTAATTACACTAAGTTAAATTAATAAAACAATGTACTAGATACAAATTCTAAACTAATATTGCTAATTCAAAAATTACCTTAAAATCTATACTTAATATTTTCTACACTAAAATTCCCTAACTAAAATTCTAACATTGCATGTACCTAATAATTTTTCTACACTAATGTTTCTAACACTAAAATTCTATACAAATTCTAGCATTGCATGTACCTAATGAAAACACTAAAAAGAAAGTAAAAACAAAAGCAGTAAAAAAAGTAAAAAATCTCTGTGTTTTCTTACAGAGAGAGGAACTACAGAGGGGGCGATCGACGGCGCGTGGAGCTCAAGCGCAGGGAGGGCAGTGGCGCGCGGCGACCACGGTGAGGGGAGAGGACGGCGACAAGCAACGCCCGTAGGTCAAATAGATTTTGTTCGTTCTCATCCCACACATGTACATCTGGTTTGCCCCACAATTGTAAGAGTTCTTTCACTAATGGACTTAGATACACATCAATGTCGTTGACAGGTTGCCTCGGGTCTTGGATAAGCACTGGCATCATAAGAACTTGCGCTTCATGCACAACCAAGGAGGAAGGTTGTAGATACATAGAGTCACGGGGCATGTGCTGTGACTGGAGCTCTGCTCCCCAAAAGGATTAAAGCCATCTGTATTTAGACCAAACCATAAGTTTCTTGCATCTCCTGTAAAGTCCGAGAAATCTCTCTCGATCTTTCTCCACTGCGATCCATCAGCGGGGTGTCTCAACTTTCCGTCTTTCTTACGGTCTTCTTTGTGCCATCGCAACAACCTAGCATGCTCTTTGTTTCTAAACAGACGTTTCAACCGTGCTATTATAGGAGCATACTACATCACCTTTGTAGGAACCCTCTTACGGGGGGCTCACCGTCAACATCACCAGGGGTCATTTGGCCTGACCTTATACTGCAGTGCAGTGCATACCGAACATTCATCCAAATTCTCATACTTCTCACAGCGGTAGAGAATGCAGTTATTAATGCATGCATGTATCTTCTGTATATCTAATCCTAGAGGGCAGAGAGATTTACTTGCTTCGTACGTACTGTCAGACAATTCGTTGTCCTTTGGAAGATTTGGCTTCATTATTTTAAGTAAACTCTCAAATGCCTTGTCAGTCACACCGTTTTGTGCCTTCCATTTCAGCAACTCCAGTGTGGCACCGAGCTTTGTGCTGCCATCTTTGCAATTTGGGTACAACAACTTTTTGTGATCCTGTAACATGATGTCCAACTTCAACCTCTCCAATTCACTTTCACGGTCTTCCCTTGCATCAGCAATAACTCGGCCAAGATCATCATCAGGTTCATGTGATGCACGTTCTTGATCAACTCCTTCTTCTGCATTGTCTTCCATTGCTGTATCACCGTATTCAGGGAACATATGATCATCTTCTTCTTCTTCTTCATTGTCTTCCATCACAACCCGTCTTTCTCCATGCTTGATCCAGCAATTATAGCTGGGCATGAAACCTCTCTGAAGCAGGTGGTCGTGAAGGACTCTCGAGGAAGAGTGCTACCTGACGTTCCGACAGTCAACACATGGGCAACACATAAAGTCATTCTCTTTGTTCGCCTGAGCTACACCAAGAAATTCATTCAGGCCTGCCCTATACTCTGAAGTGGGTCGGTCACCGTACATCCATCGCTGTCGTGCATCCATCTGCATCGTATAATTAAGTTTATAAAAAACTATGCGAAATAGCCACCGTACATCGACAAATATAATATTTATGTATCAATTACAGATGAAAATGATAAGAATGCTACCTCGATCGAGGATATCATTTTGTGTGGCTCGGGTATTTCGTCGAACACCTCGTGTGGATAGCAAGGATACACAAAGAGTAGAACCACCTCTCACACCCTCCTAGCAGAAAAAAAAAGATGATAAAAGGGCATTCATCCCAGCCCCTTGTCTCATCGTAAGCAAACCGGGATGAATGCCCTTTCGGGCCCTGGACGAAAGGTCTTGTTTCTACTAGTGATTTCGACTTCAGAGATCGTCCCCATGGTACGACACATACCCTTGATCAGTGCCTTATTGAGATAGTTATCTGGTAACTTTAGAACTCTTGCCCAGACCTCGACTTTGTCCAAAATAATAGAGCTAGGGTTTTGTATATCCATCATAATCCTCAATTACTTCTTGGTTTATAAACAACCACGGACCTCTAGATTTCGCAGTGTTCCAGTCCGATGGACAACCGAATTGGATTGTGAACAAATTCACCTCGATTAACCTCTAGGGCACTGGTTTCGCGAGATTCCACGCTGATCTCATGTCGGTGTATAAAGCCGATGGACTAAATCACTTGGTTGCATATACCCTTGTAATTGCAAGCCATTTTGATTGAAGATCAGGTTTTTTCGCCTCCTCTTCCCATACGAATTCATCCTCTCCTTCTTCGCGAAGATCGAGTCTACTCAGAAGATCTTCTACCTTCTCCGTTCCAGGGTTAGCCCGTTAGAACCCCTCTGTTCCGCCATGCAGATGGCACGCGATCTACCCCTATAGCAGAAGCTAGGGCAGGATTAGTAGGAGAGATAATCGCCAAAACTCACGATGACGAGTCGCCTGAGGAAAACGAAACCCTAGTTTTTTCGCTATGGGAAAACCAGACCATATGGTACATACCTTCGTTTTCCTTCTTTCAACTAACCAAATGAAACACCAGGATAAAGATACCCTGTATTGCTAATAACTGAGCTTGAACTTGCTTGTGATCGATGACAGAAAGTTACTCTCTTCTAGTAACATTGTTATTTGGAAAAAGGAACATCCAACCTGTACCTTTCAGAAAATTGTTAACCGTTAAAAACAGTCAACCTAACACAGAGCGATTCTCGCAAGTTAGCTTCAGTGCGATTCCACAAGTTCACAAGATTTTCCCCAAAAGACCAATCAAATAAGTGATACAGCAAAGGTGGGACACTTAATTTTGTTCATCGTCACTTGTATTCTTCAATCTTACATTATTGATGATTGATTCTTGGAATTTGAAAAGTACACCGGCGAAGTTACGGCTGGTTCAACCGACGCATAAACACAGAAACCTCACTTGCCCTGCCGCGGCACACTGCAGACTTCACAGTTGACTGGAAGTAATTTAACATCACACGGAACGCACAAACACACACTACTCTCTCCATTCATCTTAAACTCTGAAGGAGAAAGAGGCCAATTACGCGTTGCTCCGGAAGGAGCCGTATCCCCTTGCGCCGGCGCGGAGGACGGTCTGGTGGTAGAGCGCCGCGATCGCTGCGCCTATGAACGGTCCCACCCAGAAGATCCACTGCGCCAGATAGGAGCAAGTGTGAACTCGTGCAACTTTACAAAAATGTAGTACTAGCTTGTTACGTGCAAAATATGTTCGTACCTGGTCACTCCAGGCCTTGCTGTTATTGTAGACGACGGCAGCGCCGAGGCTCCTCGCCGGGTTGATCCCCGTCCCGGTGATCGGGATCGTCGCCAGGTGCACCATGAACACCGCGAACCCGATTGGCAGCGGAGCCAATACCTTCATCGATAAAAATAGGAGATACGATGAGCACAACTTAATGCAATGTGCTAACACAATATAGAAATCGTCAAAGCTTGTGCATTTACCGGGACATGAGAGTCGCGGGCGTTGCGCTTGGAATCGGTGGCGGAGAAGACGGTGTAGACGAGCACGAAGGTGCCGACGATCTCGGCTGCGAGCCCGGTGCCGATGGAGTACCCAGCGCTGACCTCGTTCGCGCCACCACCATAGCGCTCGTAGAACCTGCTATGGAAGCCCTTGACGAGCCCGACGCCGCAGATGGCACCGAGGCACTGCGCAATGATGTACAGGAGTGCGCGCACAAGGGACACCTTGCGTGCCAAGAACAACCCAAACGTCACGGCTGGGTTGATGTGGCCACCGGAGACGCCGGCGGTGCAGTAGACGAGAACGAAGATCATGCCTCCGAACGCCCACGCGATGCCGAGGATACCCACGCCACCGCACGCCACGTCGGCTCCAGATGCCGACGCGTCCGTCTGGTGCTTATACCCGATGACCGTGGCCACCGTGATGTAGAGGAAGAGCAGCGTTGCCACGAACTCGGCGATCGCGGCGCGGTAAAGGGACCACTTGCCGAGCTCATCGATGTCAATGAGCGGAGCTGGCGGAGGGTCAGCGTAGTCCCGGGCGCCGGCCTCCAGGGCAGCCATGTCCACCTCCTTGCCCATTGTATGGTGGGTAGTAATTTGCTTCTTCAAACTCTGGGATGGAAGCAAAAGACTTGACAGGTAATTGTTGTGTTTTGCCTTGTGGTTGTGACTTGTGAGCGACGGTATTTATAGGGGTTCCGGTTGGATGGCCGGTTTCTGGCCAGAGACTGTATATTGGGTAGAAACGAAAGTTTAATATGGAATGCATTTCCTTAATAATTTTGAAAATTTGTTGTGAGCTAGGCTATAGACATTGGACTGGTCCGGCATTAACCTTTCTTCACACTATTCTACTCTGGCCTTAGTTAGATGGACATCGGCCAAATAACTTCCAACATTTATTTTGCCCCCCAAAAATCCTAACTTAACATTCGATCCGTAGTGTCACGGTACCAACTTTTATGATATGTAGGCCCTATATTTTCTTATCCCTGTTGTTATAGCAAATTATCATATCCAAGCCCGTAGTGATGTAGAGCTCTTGTGTTTCTTTAAGAAAAAAATCATGGTGGAGGACAGGTGACAATGATTGCCCTTTAAGCTCTAATGGTTGGTTTGGAGGGCCGTCCAACACCGACTTTGATATCAAATTCGTAACAAAACCACCTTAATCGAGGGTCCATCACAAACTCCTGTGGCTGAAAACGAGCTAACAATCGGATCAACTAAACTAACTCCCAAGGATAATATTATAACATTGAAAAGACAAGAAAATGCTGGCGCTAGCGTTGTAGTGCTGAGTTGGAGGCGCAATTCCATCCACAAGAGAACCTGCAGGAAAAAGTAACCCCGCCACGTCACAGGCGGCACACTCACGCATGCGCCGACCACCGAGAAAACTATACGATAATCTAAGCCAAAATTCACATGACGGGAAAGGCTGCGATGAGAGAGTTTCCTGGATCAGATCAGCCAATGGTTTTCTGATTCTCACGCAGTTCTTGCCCGTGGAGCAGTTTGTGGAAAGCTGTGGATTTCTAATATTTTTGTTGTTTTGATTTAGCCCTCATATGAGGGTATATAAAGGAGATATAAGAGGAGAGAGATTTGGACTACAAGTTGATTTAGAAGTCCTATCAATTTCTACTCGTATCCGTATCTATATCTAACATCTCTCAGTCGTAGCGAGAGTGAAGTTTTCTGCGCATCCTTCCATGCAGCCACGCTCCAGGCCAGGACAACTTATCATAGGGAGCAGGGCATCAACGATCACCACCAAGGATCAGTACGTGGAGACCTGCACAAAAGGCTTTGTCAAGTAAGTCATGCGTGAGATCAGTAGTGCAGGCAGCCGGCGCGGCGTGGCCAAATCCACGAGTTGATTGCGAAGGAGCACCTTGACTTTATTGGCCTTCAGGCGACAATCAAGGCAACCTTCACCCCTGCCGAGCTGCGGAGCACTGACCCAGCTGGCAAGTTTTTGTGGCACTCGACCCCGGCCAATGGTCATTCGGGTGGCATGCTTATGGGGGTTAACGAGGATCACTTCGAGGTTCGTTCATGGAGTAGGGGCTCCTTTTTCATTAGGGTTGATGTTACGCAGCTAGATAACCGTTCATCTTGGTCTATGTTTGTTATCTACGGGCCGATCGATCACCGGAGGACACAGGAGTTCCTCGATGACCTCGAGACTGCCGTGCGGGCATGCCCCTTTCCGCTAGTCTTGGGCGGTGATTTCAATTTGATCCGGGGCGCCCGTGACAAGAGTAATGATAACATCAATTGGCACAGGGTGCACAGATTTAATGAGTGCCTCGCCAGACTTGCTCTCCACGAGACCCACAGGGGCGGGGCTCGATACACCTGGACCAATAAACAGCTTAATCTGGTTCATTATGTGCTGGATCGAGTGTTCATGTCCGTGGATTGGGGGATCATATTCCCTCTGTCGAGACATCGTAGTAGTTTTCATAGACTGGGGTGCCATGAGACTACGGTAGAGACGTGGGGTAACGGGATAGCGTAGTAACACAGAACACGGGATTTTACCCAGGTTCGGTACGTCGCGACAGTACGGCGTACCTACTCCTGCACTTCTCACTAATTGGGACTAAAGCCCGTATAACAAGGTTACAATGTGAGGGAATAGATCTAGCTACTCGACGAGGATGATCTTCTCGGCGAGTTGCGTAAAGCTTGAACTTGTGTCTAACTTAACTTATGTAATCTATCTCCCGTCCGGCTTTATATAATAGCCGGATTAGGGCTTACAGAACAAGAAACCTAGAAGACTACGTTTAACTTGTAACTTGGAAAGTAAGGAATCCGTCTTCTCCTCCAAGCCAGATCACGCGGGCCGTGATCCGGGTTCTTCTAGAATCCGGCTTCTGCGCGTCGGACTACTGGGCCGCCCAATGGACCTAAGCCCATTACCATGTAGGCCACCCTGGTAGTCCGGCTCTTTTGTCTACCATCTTCTATACCCCTATTCAGTATATATCCGACAGTAGCCCCCAGGAAGGATCAAAACTCTGAAACTCCGCCTTTCGTCAAATACATTTTGTCCGGGAAAACTTGATTCAGCAGTCTTGATTCTTTTTTCTTTCCTTTTGAAGGAGATGGTAACATAAAACTCGGAACTATGAAAATCCGGCTTTTCTTCTCGCGATCCTTCGCGGAAAAGGAACTCGTGACATCAGCGCTTTAATCATGCTGACGCAAGCGCCGCTTGGTTTCACGCGGGAAACCCTGCAACGTATCTCTGACAGATTCTCACGGGAAACGAGGAGATAGCCATCATTCCTCTGTCGTTCCGTTTCCCGGATTTTCCGGCGAGCGACACGCGTCGAACATCCAACGGTCAAAAGAGCCGTTGGCACGTATCTAGAGGTTTTCAGGCTATAAATAGCCGTCCTCTTCGTCATCGGAAATCTTTCCTCACTCCATCACTGCCCACGCCATTGACGCAACCGTGAGCTCGAGAGCAAGACCTTGCCCCGACGAACTCTTCGCACGCCGGAGCGCTCACTCGCCACCGAAGAAAATGGCCTCTCCGTCGTCCTCACCGGCTCGCGCCTCCATCGACGAACTTTTGGGCGACCTAGATCCACAGCTAGGGTCGCCCAAGTATGCCGGCGGCGAGCCGGAAAAGGCCACGGCATCCGCGGCGGGCGGAGGAAGCACTTCCGCCGCCGCGGACGTCACAGCATCGAGCGCCACGACAACCCCGCCGTTCGCACCTGAAACGGCGGAGGAGAAAATCGAGCTCCTTGGCGAGAAACTCGCCGCCGCGAAGGCCGCTGCCGCCGCCGCCGGAGCGGATGAGGAAGAGGGCTCTCCTTCCAAACTTGGAGAAGGAGGGCTTGGTTCTTAAAAAGAAGTGGCGGCTCCCGGAAGAGGAGACCGAACCCTTGCCACAAGAGGGCGAAAGGGTGCTTCTTGCCTCCCACCTTCTACGAGGTATGGGGCTCCCACCTTCCTCTTTCTTCCTCCAGGTTCTGTCACATTACAGCATCCAACCTCACAACCTTCCTCCCAATTCCATTCTGTACATGGCCGGCTTCCAGGCCTTGTTCGAAGGTTACCTAGGAATAGAGCCTAGGTTAGATTTTTGGCTGTATTGCTTTGGGGTCAAGCGTAACTCTTCGGAGGGCGCACTCCCAAATTGCGGGACCATTTCCTTTACTCTTCGGAGATTCCGAGAGGATTGGTTCCCCAAAATCAAAACTTCAGAATCCGTCAAATTTTGGACGGGTTCTTTTTTCTATCATCCGCCGGCGCGGCCGGCGACGTGGCATGGCTCTGATGCCTGCCGTACGCAGGGAAGAAGGAGAAGGCGATGCGAAGCGGTACGCGGGCCGCGCGGGAGGTAAGTGGTGGGCTGGCTCGCGCGGGGCTGAGCCCATCTGCCCCTGCTGCGCGCGTTTTTTATTTTAAAATTTTTTTTTTCTTCTGTTTTTTTGGCAGCAAATAGAATAGGAAGAAAAAGAGAGTTTTGGGGTTAGTAAAAATCTTAGAAAAATTTGGGTTAACTCCTTTATGTAATATTAACCAAATGCAAGTTTTGGAATTTCTAATTAATTGAATTATGGTGCTGTTTTGACTTGGAATGAATTTGATTGAAATTTGTGGTTAATTGGTTATTGAAAACAATATTTTAATTAGGGTGATCAAATGATTTTAATTGGAAACAAATGAGCACATTTGTTTTGGTTATTTCATAATTTCAAAAGTGGGTACTGTTTGCAATTGAATTTGAAATAACATTGGAAGTAATTAATTGAAATAAAAACCACCATTTTATTAGCTGATCATTATGGAAATAATTGGAAACAAATGGTTGTTTTTATTTGAACTTTTTATTTAAGAGGTTGTAACATAACAAGTATGAATTAAATGTTTGAACAAAGTTTGAACTTCAAATGTGAAAACAGAGTAAAACAGAAGCAAACAAATGGAGAACAAAGTAAAACAAATGCAAACAAAGAATAAATATGATGACATGATGCAATACTTTCATTAAACAAGAAATCAAACATTCTAGGGGTGTTTTCATACTTGGGATGTTACAAAACGCCCCCCCTTGAAGGAATCGCGCCCCGAGATTCCTTACTGAGAAGCGAAAAGGTCCGGATACTTCTTTCGAAGATCCTCTTCGGTCTCCCACGTTGCCTCTTTATCGGAATGATGCGACCACTGCACTTTAAAGAACTTGGTGCTCTTGTTGCGAGTCTTACGCTCGGTCTCATCGAGAATACGAATAGGGTGCTCCTCATAAGAGAGATCATCTTGCAGTTCAATGGAATCATGATCAACTGCACGATCTGGATCTTTGAAACACTTCTTGAGCTGTGACACATGAAACACATCGTGCATCTTGGATAGTTTTTCTGGAAGTTCAATACGATAAGCATTTTCTGCACGCCTTGAGAGAATGTTGAAAGGACCAATGTATCTTGGTGCAAGCTTTCCTTTCACACCAAAACGATGAGTGCCTCTGAGGGGAGTTACACGGAGATATGCCTTGTCACCAGGTTCATAGATCATATCCCTGTGCTTGCTGTCATAATAGCTCTTCTGACGAGACTGAGCAATCTTGAGATTGTCACGAATTATGCGAACTTTCTCTTCGGCTTCCTTAACAATGTCAGGACCTAAGAGTGAACGTTCACCAGCTCCAGACCAATTGATTGGACTCCTGCATCTGCGGCCATAGAGTGCTTCAAATGGTGCCATGCCTAGGCTTGCCTGGAAGCTGTTGTTGTAGGAGAATTCAGCATATGGAAGGCAATCCTCCCATTTCATGCCAAAGGAGAGACCACATGCTCTGAGCATATCCTCGAGAATCTGATTGACTCTTTCGACTTGCCCCTGAGACTGAGGGTGATAAGCTGTGCTGAACAGAAGTTTGGTGCCCAATGCATCTTGGAAACTCTTCCAGAAATGAGAAGTGAATATGCTTCCACGGTCTGAGCTTATTTCCAATGGAACACCATGAAGGGGAACAATCTTTTCTGTGTAGAGCTCTGTTAACTGGCTAGCTGAGATTGTTTCTTTGACAGGAAAGAAATGAGCTACTTTAGTGAGACGATCAATAACAACGAAGATTGCATCGTTGCCCTTCTTGGACTTTGGAAAACCAGTGACGAAGTCCATTTCAATCATGTCCCACTTCCACTCAGGAATCTTCAGAGGTTGGAGTAGACCTGCTGTTTTCTGATGGACTGCCTTAACACGTTGACAAACGTCGCATTCAGAAACGTATTGAGCAATTTCACGTTTCATGCCAGGCCACCAATACAGCGTCTTGAGATCCTGGTACATCTTTGTACTTCCAGGGTGGATGGAGAGAGGAGTTTCATGAGCCTCCTTGAGAATGACATCTTTGAGACTTTGAATCTGAGGAACTGCAATGCGTCCTTCGAAGAACACAGTTCCCTTGTCATCAATTGAGAAGGACTTGAATTTATCGTTGCCTTCTTTGATGTGCTCTACAATCTTCTTGATTTCAGCATCACGAAGTTGTTCAGAACGAATCTTGTCCTCGAGAGTTGGACTAGCTGTCAAGCTTGCAAGATATCCTTGAGGAACAAGACCAAGGTTCAGCTTCTGGAATTCTTCATGAAGTGGAGGTTGGCTTTCCATGATCATGAGATTATTGCAATACGACTTGCGACTGAGAGCATCGGCCATAACATTAGCCTTGCCTGGAGTGTAAGAAATGGTAAGATCAAAGTCTTTAATCTTTTCAATCCATCTCCTTTGCCTGAGGTTTAGATCTGGTTGAGTGAAGATGTATTTCAGACTCTTATGATCGGAAAAGATTTCAGTGCGGTTACCCAACAAGTATTGCCTCCATTTCATGAGGGCAAACACGACTGCTGCAAGTTCAAGATCATGTGTGGGATAGTTTTGCTCATGTGCATTCAACTGACGTGAAGCATAAGCCACAACTTGACGTTCTTGCATAAGAACTGCACCTAGACCTTGGAGAGATGCATCGCAGTATATCTGGAAAGGTTTGGTAGTATCTGGGCCAACAAGAACTGGTGTAGAAGTGAGTTTAGTCTTCAGGAGATTGAAACTCTCATCACATTGTGGAGACCAAACGAACTTCTTGTCCTTCTTTGTGAGATCAGTGAGAGGTTTGGCAATCTTGGAAAAGTTTTGGACGAAACGACGGCAATAGCTAGCCAAGGCAAGAAAACTTCGGACTTGCTTGACCGTCTTAGGAGGTTTCCAATCAACAATTGCCTTAACCTTTTATGGGTCAATGGCTATGCCCTTGGCAGAGATGATATGACCAAGGTAAGCAACTTCTGGAAACCAGAACTCACATTTGGAGAACTTGGCATATAGACGATGCTCACGAAGTTTCATGAGAGTGAGACGAAGGTGTTCTCCATGCTCTTCCTCAGATTTGGAGTAGACCAGAATGTCATCAAGATATACCACAACGAACTTGTCGAGGTATTCATGGAAGACAGAATTCATGAGTCTAGAGAATGTCGCCGGTGCATTGGTGAGACCAAAAGACATGACGGTGTATTCATATAGACCGTACCGAGTAGTGAAGGTTGTTTCTGGAATATCTTCCTTTCTGATCTTTATTTGATGGTAACCCATCCTCAAGTCCAACTTTGAGAATATTGAGGCTCCAGCAAGTTGATCAAAAAGATCATCGATACGAGGAATTGGATACTTGTTTTTGATGGTTTTCTCGTTGAGAGGACGATAGTCAACCACGAGTCTCTTTGTTTGGTCCTTCTTGGCAACGAACAGGGTTGGGCAACCCCAAGCGGAGGAACTAGGCTGAATGTAACCTTTCTCCATGTACATATCGATTTGCTCCTTCAACAATTTCAGTTCAGGAGGAGCTATTGTCGGATATATACTGAATAGGGGTATAGAAGATGGTAGACAAAAGAGCCGGACTACCAGGGTGGCCTACATGGTAATGGGCTTAGGTCTATTGGGCGGCCCAGTAGTCCGACGCGCAGAAGCCGGATTCTAGAAGAACCCGGATCACGGCCCACGTGATCTGGCTTGGAGGAGAAGACGGATTCCTTACTTTCCAAGTTACAAGTTAAACATAGTCTTCTAGGTTTCTGGTTCTGTAAGCCCTAATCCGGCTATTATATAAAGCCGGACGGGAGATAGATTAGATAAGTCTTTAAGGTCCAAAGTTCCAAAGTTAAGTTAGACACAAGCTAAAGCTCTACGCAACTCGCCGGGAAGTTCATCCTCGTCGAGTAGCTAGATCTATTCCCTCACACTGTAACCCTGTTATACGGGCTTTAGTCCCAATTAGTGAGAAGGGCAGGAGTAGGTACGCCGTACTGTCGCGACGTACCGAACCTGGGTAAAATCCCGTGTTCTGTGTTACTACGCTATCCCGTTACCCCACGTCTCTACCGTAGTCTCATGGCACCCCAGTCTATGAAAACTACTACGATGTCTCGACAGTTGGCGCCCACCGTGGGGCAAACGACGTCAGGCGTGAAATTCCGATCTGGGATACTCGGCGGAATTGGAAGATCGATCACTGTCGGAAGCTTGGAATTCGACGACGACGTCGGACGCTTCCTCGACAATGGATCCTACATACCGGCGCAAAACCACCTGGTAAGTGCCTGCGTTTTACCGATTGGATCTGCTAACATCTTTATCGGATTAACCGCGGAGGCAATGGGGTTTTGCGGTGGAAGCAAATTTATCCCACCCGCCCTATACCCAGTCGAAGACGACTATGATGCCGGATTTTGCTCAGATCGCCGACAAAACAGTGATACGCACTTTATCGGCATGGTGCAATCCGAGATCGCTGAAAACACGGATGACGGAAATCCCGTGCAAGAGGCAGATAACAGTACACCCGTCACAGAGACGGAAGAACCAATACCCGTCACAGAGACAGAAGATCCGACATCCGTCAACCAGACGATGAACTCGGAAACAGAGTTCGTGCTTGCCGCCATAGAGGCGAGATTGGAGTCGGAAACCGGATCGGATAACTTCGACTCCGAAGACGAAGACGATGATGCCTTCGTAAGAAAAGTTAAGTCCTTTCAAGAGGGGTTCCATGAAGTGCTAATGGCAAAACCAGCTGATACAACGGGTGCCGATAGCCAGGAAAGCCCTAAAACCCCTCCGCCAGTGGAAGAGAGGGAAGACGGAGAAACTTCTCCGATATTCCCTAATGTCAAGGAGATGACAGAGGATGAACCTGTCAAAAAACCTCCATCTTCCAAGAAAAAGCACCGTGCTTCTAAAAAACTCCAGTACAAACTCCGGAAGAAAAAGTCAGCTGATCTCGCTGATGAAAACCTGGAAGTTGGAGATATTAGTGGCACAAAGCCTACGGAAAAGAAATCTAAGGAAATCACTGCTCCGCCAATGACAGAACTGGAAGAGCAAGAACTATTACAAACTCCAGTGGGACCCAATGAACCCCCTGAGATGCTGGAAGCCAGGAGACAAGCTTTCCAACGGCAACAGCAACATCTGCTTAGATCTCGGCAACATCTCCAACAAACCCATAATGACATCAAAATCATGAAGGAAGAAATAGAGGAGTACGAGAGAAAGCATAGATCTGCCTTAAATCCTACTAGGTTACCCGGAATTGCAAAACCGGAAGAACTGCCGCCGAAAGAAAGGTTCTATAACCCATCTTGGCAAAAGCAGTTAAACGGCAAAGATGCCAAGGGCGAACCAATATACAAAACCGCAGCAGAAAACGCGGAAGCAGCGTTCGCCATCCTAAACAACGATCTGTACTCCAACGGGGAAAAACTCCAAGGGGTGTACGCTTTCCTAGGAAAAGCATTACAGCAGCAACAGCGAGGACAAGAGCGATCAGGGAGGCTGCATGATAATTCCGCCCTCTGCAAAACTGTTACTTGCGCCGCTGGAGCACCTGGACCGGAAGAACCCGGAGATTCGGATAAAAAAGAGGATCCGAGAAAAGACAAGAAAAACCCCGACAACCGGGACGCAGCGTCTAGAACCGGACCTCATCTCCCGAAAGATGGATATAAACCACACGATCGGGAAGACAAAAACCGGAATGACGGCAAAATAATGCCACCTCCGAGAAACCCAGCTGAAAAAGCTGGAAGATATGATACACCTCACAGACGTGAAAGATCTCGGACACCACCTAAGGATAAGGAAAGGTACAGGAGCAGGACTCCACCTAATCCCAGGGGGCGTGACAACGGAAGAGATAGAGATAACCTCGGAAAAGCGCGTCCGCGCAACAATGGAAAAGAAAGGAGCAGATCCCCTTCTGTCCATTCAGCCGGGAGATATTCTGCACATATTGATAGAGCAGAAAAGGATGATCTATACTTTGGTCCTAAGTGTTTTACTGACAGGATCCGAAGGATAACCCTGCATTCTGGCTTCGCCAAAGTTGGTCCAACCTACCAAAAATATACCGGCAGTACAAACCCGGATACCTGGCTTTCAGATTATTACACAGCCGTCCAAATCAACAACGGGACAGACCTGGAAGCTGTCAAGTTTCTTCCCCTAATGTTGCTAGACGGAGCCAGAGATTGGATCAATGGTTTACCATCAAGAACTGTCGACAGTTGGGATGATATGGCGAGAGTATTTACTCAGCATTTTCGGGGAACATACAAACGCCCAAATAGCATCAACCAGCTGAACCGTTGCACCCAATTTGAAGACGAACCATACGTGGATTTCATCTCCAGATGGACTGCAATGAAGAATAGTTGCTCTGGAGTAACTGACGTACAAGCAATGCATGCTTTCGTCAATGGCCTAAAACCCGGACTTGTACCGTTCATGGTTGGTTCTAAAAAGCACAAAGATCTCGGATCTATGCTTACAACCGCTAATGAGCATGCTGCAGCCGAAGATGATATCAGAGCAAGAGGAGGCAATATTGAGTCACTGATACTGGCCAAGAAAACACCTCGTTCTGATAAAAAAGGAACTCCGGAGTCAACAACAAAACCCAAGGAGGTTAACATAGCCTTTGGAGGAGAAAAGGTGAACAAGTGGAAAGGCCGCAGTCCAGATCCAATCAATTACACTCCCGAAGAATGGGAGAGAATTAAGTCGGAACCCTGCGTCCACCACTCTCAGTTTGGGAAACCAACCCACACAAATGCGCAATGCCGGCTAAACAAGCATATGAAAGGCAATGCAGGATCCGGAAATAAAGGGAAGGGTTCCAAGAGGAAACCTGCCAAACAAAAGCCAGAAGCTGAAAAAGAAGACAGTGAATCGGACACTGATGACAAAATCCAGGAACAGCAGCGAAAAGGCGAACCTAAATTTCCGAGAGTTGACGGAGAAGCAATGTTAACTTTCCTAGCAACCCCGTCGGCAAAGGTGGCCAAAAGGACACTTCGAGAAATAAACGCGGTTGTTCCGGCAACCCCGAAATTCTTGAAGTACTCTAACACACCGATAATCTGGGATCAGTCAGATCATCCCGGAAATATCCCTGAACCCGGCACACAAGCTCTTGTTGTAAGCCCTATTGTTCAAAACACTAGGCTAAGAAGAGTGCTGATGGACGGAGGATCCAGCATCAATATAATGTACCTGGATACACTGAAGCACTTGAAGATATCCGAGTCCCAGCTCAACTACAGCAATATACGCTTCCATGGTATTGTTCCTGGCAGGCAAGCACGATCCCTAGGAGAAATTTCCCTAGATGTCACCTTCGGAGATAAAGATCACTTCCGGCAGGAAAAAGTATCCTTCGAAGTAGTGCCGTTCGAAAGCGTGTATCACGCAATACTCGGACGTCCGGCTTTCACCAAATTTATGGCAAGATCTTGCTATATCTACAACAAGCTGAAGATGCCAGGACCCAAAGGAGGAGTAATCACCATTGCCGGTGATTTCAAGCTGGCAAACGAGTTGGAGAAGCAAAACGCCCTCTGCGCTCAAAGAGTTATAGCTCAGGAAGAACTGAAGGAGTTAGCCAAGGAGGTATCGCCGAAAGAAATGCCGGCAGGAAAAGAAACTCGGAAGCCAACAGATAGCTTCAAGGCGTCCGAGAATACAAGACAGGTAATCCTAGATCCCAAAGATCCGACAAAATTTGTCGTAGTAGGGACTGGGATGACCGACAAATAGGAAGGCGAGCTCATCAAGTTCCTCCGTGAGAACTGGGATATTTTCGCCTGGTGTCCAGCTGACATGCCAGGCGTACCCAGGGAACTTGCTGAGCACCAACTCAAGGTTATTCCCGGATCAAAACCCGTCAAACAAGGTCTCCGTCGATTTGACGGAAAGAAGACGGAAGGCTATTGGCAAGGAAATTATCCGGCTTTTAGCAGCGGATTTTATCAAGGAAGTAATCCATACTGATTGGTCCGCAAATCCGGTATTAGTGCCGAAGAAAGACACCACTGCTCTTAGAATGTGTATAGATTACACAGGATTGAACAAGTTATGTCCGAAAGATAGGTTCGCACTGCCGCGAATCGATCAAATAATAGATGCCACTGCAGGCTCCGAGATTTTATGCTTTTTGGATGCATACTCCGGGTACCACCAAATACGCATGAAAAAGGAAGATCAAATCAAGACTTCTTTTATAACCCCGTACGGGACGTATTACTACGTAACCATGCCTTTTGGCCTGAAGAACGCAGGTGCAACCTGCCAGCGTTGCATGCAACGTTGTTTGCATAGTCAGATTGGAAAAAATGTCCATGTTTACGTGGACGATATTGCCGTCGTAACCAAGGAAAAAGATACACTCCTTGAGGATTTGCGAGAAACCTTCGAGAATTTGCGCACTTACAAGATGAAGTTGAATCCATCTAAGTGCGTATTCGGGGTCCCCTCAGGAAAACTTCTGGGTTTCCTCGTTTCTCATAGAGGAATAGAAGTTAACCCGGAAAAGATTAAGGCAATTTCGAACATCTCAGAACTTACGTGTGAAAAAGATGTCCCAGAATTGCCGGGTTCCGCCACAGCCATAAAAAGATTTCTTAGTTGGCTGGGGGCTAAAACCCTACCACTCTTCAAGCTGCTGAAAAATTTCGACAAAGTCAAGTGGATTGCGGAAGCCTGGGAACGTATAGAAAGTTATGTACCTTTCCGTACTTAGTTCAATTTCTATGTAAACATCTTTTGAGATCATGAAATAAAGTTGTCGGAATGCTGTCATCCATATTCTTTATAAGTGCAAAGTGTTTCCGCCTCATCTATTTCCCAATGATCTTACAAATTTCTCAACGTTAACCCGAATTGTGTTTGCGTACTCGGCGTTACATAACTGAATGATTTTTCAGCCTTTTAACGGCTAAAGGAAGCTTGAATTGCCTGCGTGCCCAAGTTTCACTTAAAACTTTCCTTGTTTCTCTAAGTCTTATCTGATTGTGCGTATGCTGGGTTACTGGAAGTAGTTAGTAAAAATGCCTTTAGCATGATTCATGTTTTCGAGTTTCAAAACTGATTGGTTCGTCCCCAGTTACTCGGCATAACGATTCATAATGCTATTTGAGCCATTTCAAACACTAAGGACAGTTAAAGCATATACACCAGAGAACTTAGAAGATAAAGGAATGGTAAAATCCAAACAACTTGCAAAGTAATTTCATAGTTTAAACTGCAAAAGGCGAAATTCTCATTAATATAAAAGAAGCATTACATTTCAGATTACATTAAAAGGACAGTAATGCTCCTATTGTCTACTTTTTCTATCCAGGTTCCAGGTAACCTTTCAAGAATCCGACTCCTCCTCGCTGCTTTCTTCGTCGGGGATTGGAGGAGCTTCCTCTTCTGGATAGTTGACGGCGACATTTACCATGGCGGCAATCTGGGTGGCGTGGCCCTTAACTTCACCAAAGATGGTGGTTCGTTGCGCATCCGTGTATCCCTGAGGGACACCGGTGGCCACACGCCAGGATTTGGCACTAGGATAGTGCATGCGCATAAGGCCTAAGGCCATGTGCGCACCACCCCGTGCAGCGGAGCGGAGAAGAGACTCCTTGGACTCCGCCACCTCCATGATGATACCCGGAAGTTTTTCAACCTCCGAGCATTCCCCAGATTTATCGGGAAGGAACTTCTCTATAAGCTGCGTCCCGGCAGCCTTAATCAAATTCCACGTTTCCCCGAAAGCTCGGATGCCTGCAATCCGAGTTCCATCTGGGGTGTCTCCTGTTTGATCCAATAAAACATACAAAAGGGTTAAGCAGACAAACAGAGAAAGCAAAACATGGAAAGATGAGGAAAAGGGTAAGAAATTTACCGATGAGCTTGTCGATCTCGGAAACTTCCTCCAGGCGAAGGTTCAGAGCTTCGGTCAAATCCTGAATGGTGGATTTGTCTTTCTCCGCCTGTTCGGAAGCCTTGGAATTAGCCATTCCAAGAGCCAGGTTGCTGGCTTCCAGGTCTTGTTGAGCTTTCACAAGATTCTTGTGAAGCTCAATGTTCTCATTGCGGAGAATTTCGGCGTTGCCAGAATCTTCCGCTGCTTGCTTAGCCTGAGCTAAGGCAGCTAAAAAGCAAGGGAAAATCCGAGTTGATCAATTTCCTCGGGAAAAAACTTAGACAAAGTCTTAAATCGGAAATTTCAAAACGAAAAAGCTTACCTTTCGTTTCCGTCAAAGCGAGCTGAGATGATTCCAGCTCCGCCTCCTTCTCCTCAAGAATAGAAAGAAGACTTCGAACTTCTTTATTCTTGATGGTGAGCTTCCTGAAAACTTCCAGGTTTATGGCCTCGGAGGTTTGCTGAAACATGGAAAGGAGAAGAATGAGCACAAAAAGCATCAAAGCAAAAAGCACGCATTTTAATTAATGCTTGGGGGCTAGAGTTATATACCTGGCTCATGCGCTGCAAACCTGCTAAGTTTTCTTGGAATTCTTTCGCGTATTCCGCGAAGTGATTTCCGGCTGCGTCCAAGCCGTCATTGATAGCCTTAAAATCCTTGTCAAAGGTGGGGATTTCCTCGTCGAAAGTCCGAGAAGATTTCCCCACCTCTGGGGCCGCCCTTTCCCTCGTATCCGACTCGGATACAACGTGCTGGCTGGGCTCTGGGGGCTTGGTGGTGGGGGTTGCAGTAGGCTCTTCCTCCATTGTCTGCAGCGTGTCCGGGGCGACGACGGGAGATGGTTGGCTGCCTCGGCTGGAAGAAACTCTAAGTTTCTTCAGCTTTCTCGGCTTCAGGTTGGAGGGGGGTAGGCTAAAAACCAAAAACCCGGAGAAGGTTAAAACACCGAAGATGGACGAAAAAGATCCCATAAAAGAAAAACCCAGAAGAAAATAACCTGGAAGTGGCGACGGGGATTCCGTCAAGGTCGATAATCTCATCCGAAGAAATTATCTTCTTGCGCTTGCGCCCACCCGTAGCGGCGGTGCGCAGCGCATCCAGCTCGGCCTCGGAGGCTAACTCCGAGTCTGGAAGATCCGCAAGCTGTCGGAAGAACCAATCAGAGTCAAAAGGTAGATTATCCAGTAATTGAGATTATACCCAAATGACGGAAAATTTACCTTGGGAGCTGGGTTGTCGGCCGTGTACATTGGCCGACTCTCCGTGTATTGGTCGCGCGATGCGACCAACTGATTGATGCGCCGCCTAAGTTCCTTTGCGGGCCAATCCTTGTCGGTTGTCCGCATTGGATCCTTGGCTCCCGTGTATTCACACAGGAGACGGCCTCCGTGGTTTGCCAATGGCTGAATCCGCCTATCCATCCAGCAAAAGACCGTGTCCATACCGGTCAAAGGAGGTTTGGAGGAGGTGAGCTTGGCGATGCGCCTCTTGATCCTTAGCAGATCTGGAGGCAGAACTTGGACGGCCTCTGTTACCCAGTTATCCTGGGGAACGGCGGCGGAGTTCACAAAAGGTGGAACCCCGACGGCCTTTTTAGGAAAAGGCACGTCGGGATGATAGAAAAAAGAACCCGTCCAAAATTTGACGGATTCTGAAGTTTTGATTTTGGGGAACCAATCCTCTCGGAATCTCCGAAGAGTAAAGGAAATGGTCCCGCAATTTGGGAGTGCGCCCTCCGAAGAGTTACGCTTGACCCCAAAGCAATACAGCCAAAAATCTAACCTAGGCTCTATTCCTAGGTAACCTTCGAACAAGGCCTGGAAGCCGGCCATGTACAGAATGGAATTGGGAGGAAGGTTGTGAGGTTGGATGCTGTAATGTGATAGAACCTGGAGGAAGAAAGAGGAAGGTGGGAGCCCCATACCTCGTAGAAGGTGGGAGGTAAGAAGTACCCTTTCGCCCTCTTGTGGCATGGGTTCGGTCTCCTCTTCCGGGAGCCGCCATTTCTTTTTGAGCACCAAACCCTCCTTCTCCAAGTTTGGAAGGAGAGCCGGGGGAATACTGCAGGCATTCCAGTTGCCTGCAGTTTCCTCTTCCTCGTCTGCTCCGGCGGCGGCGGCGGCGGCGGCCTTCGCGGCGGCGAGTTTCTCGCCAAGGAGCTCGATTTTCTCCTCCGCCGTTTCAGGTGCGAACGGCGGGGTTGTCGTGGCGCTTGGGCCTGCTACGTCCGCGGCGGCGGAAGCGTTTCCTCCGCCCGTCGCGGATGCCGTGGCCTTTTCCGGCTCGCCGCTGGCATGCTTGGGCGACCCTAGCTGTGGATCTAGGTCGCCCAAAAGTTCGTCGATGGAGGCGCGAGCCGGTGAGGACGACGGAGAGGCCATCTTTTTCGGTGGCGAGTG
Source organism: Alopecurus myosuroides (assembly GCA_028641055.1). NCBI lineage: Eukaryota > Viridiplantae > Streptophyta > Magnoliopsida > Poales > Poaceae > Alopecurus > Alopecurus myosuroides. Next base: position 423,291,362 of record CM054057.1, read on the forward strand.
AGCGCTATGGCGCGCGAAGAGCTCGTCGGGGCAAGGTCTCGTTCTCGCTCTCAAGCTCGCGTTCGCAACAATGGTGAGGGCAGTGAGGGAGTGAAGAAGATTGCCGATGGGGACGAGGACGGCTATTTATAGCCTGAAAACCTCTAGATACGTGCCAACGGCTCTTTTGACCGTTGGATGTTCGACGCGTGTCGCTCGCCGGAAAATCCGGGAAACGGAACGACAGAGGAATGATGGCTATCTCCTCGTTTCTCGTGAGAATCTGTCAGAGATACGTTGCAGGGTTTCCCGCGTGAAACCAAGCGGCGCTTGCGTCAGCATGATTAAGGCGCTGATGTCATAAGTTCCTTTTCCGCGAAGGATCGCGAGAAGAAAAGCCGGATTTTCATAGTTCCGAGTTTTGTGTTACCATCTCCTTCAAAAGGGAAGAAGAAAGAATCAAGACTGCTGAATCAAGTTTTCCCGGACAAAATGTATTTGACGAAAGACGGAGTTTCAGAGTTTTGATCCTTCCTGGGGGCTACTGTCGGATATATACTGAATAGGGGTATAGAAGATGGTAGACAAAAGAGCCGGACTACCAGGGTGGCCTACATGGTAATGGGCTTAGGTCCATTGGGCGGCCCAGTAGTCCGACGCGCAGAAGCCGGATTCTAGAAGAACCCGGATCACGGCCCACGTGATCTGGCTTGGAGGAGAAGACGGATTCCTTACTTTCCAAGTTACAAGTTAAACGTAGTCTTCTAGGTTTCTGGTTCTGTAAGCCCTAATCCGGCTATTATATAAAGCCGGACGGGAGATAGATTAGATAAGTCTTTAAGGTCCAAAGTTCCAAAGTTAAGTTAGACACAAGCTAAAGCTCTACGCAACTCGCCGGGAAGTTCATCCTCGTCGAGTAGCTAGATCTATTCCCTCACACTGTAACCCTGTTATACGGGCTTTAGTCCCAATTAGTGAGAAGGGCAGGAGTAGGTACGCCGTACTGTCGCGACGTACCGAACCTGGGTAAAATCCCGTGTTCTGTGTTACTACGCTATCCCGTTACCCCACGTCTCTACCGTAGTCTCATGGCACCCCAGTCTATGAAAACTACTACGATGTCTCGACAGCTATCTTGTATGGATGCTTAGAGATTGGAGCAGTACCTGGCTCAAGCTCGATCACGAACTCAACTGCTCTGTCCGGAGGCATTCCTGGCAATTCTTCTGGGAAGACGTCAGGGAATTCACAAACCACCGGAACATTCTCAATTGCAGGAAGAGGTTTTGCATCGAGAGTGCATAGCTGAAAAGACCTTGATCCATATGGAGAATAGACTATCTGGCCAGAAGGGTGGGAGAGAGTTATTGACTTTTGAGCACAGTCAATTTTTGCTTCGTTGGTCTTCAACCAATCCATGCCAAGGATGACATCGATGTCAGAATTTCCCAGCAACATGAGTGAAGCAAGGAATATGCGACCTCCAATTAGGATTTGATTGTCCTTACTTATCTTGGAAGTCAACATTTGAGATCCCGGAGAGTGAACGGTGATTTGATTGCTTAGTGGAACCAGAACTAGGTTGTACGTTGTTGCAAAGATCTTTGACACAAAAGAATGCGATGCTCCGGTATCAAACAACACTTTAGCTGGAAAAGAGTTTACGGGTAATATACCGAGAACGACTTCAGCAGCTTCCTCAGCTTTGTCGGCCTTGATATGATTCACCCTCACGGTCCTCCCGACAGGCCTGTTGTTGGAGTTGAAGGCTTTAGCCTGGGGGGGCACGCACCATTGCCTGGTTGGTGTTGGGGCGAGGAGGTGGAGGTAGCTGCCTCTGAGTGCACTTGTCAGCGTAGTGCCCCGTCTCCTTGCACTTGAAGCAAGTGACGACACGAGGAGGACCTGGCCTTGGCTGCCCCATTGGAACCCTCTGACCATGCATCTGAGATGGGTTGGGTGGGCGGGGAGCAAAGCCTGGAGAAGCTTGGGCATATGGAGCCCGAGTGACAGCACCATTTGGCACCCAGATGCGGCGCTTCTGCGGAGGGGTGGTCATGTTGGAGGAGGAACCACCCTCACGCGAGTGCTTACGAGACTCTTCGAACGCCTTGCGCCCATTTTCCTCATTGAGCGCAGTGTTCACGAGCTCCTAGAAGTGTTTGCACTTGATGTTGGTGAGTGCGTACTTCAGTTCCGGGTTAAAACCTCGGCGGAACCTTGCCATCTTCTTAGCCTCAGTGGACACCTCATCACCAGCGTAACGAGCGAGGCGATTGAACTCATTCTGATATCCAATGACGTCCAGCTTGCCCTGCTTGAGAGAGCAAAACTCCTCACGCATCCTTTCCATGAGACCATCTGGAATGTGGTGCTTCAGGAAGGCATCCTTGAAACAGCCCCAGGTGATTGGGTATCCAGCTCTCATGGTCTGGTAGTTTTCCCACCAAGTAGCTGACTGACCCTTCAGCAGATAGGTGGCATACTTGACTTTGTCTTCCTCGGCAACGTGAGCAATGTACAGAGCCCTGGCCATCTCCCGGATCCAGTCATCAGCATCCAGAGGCTCGCGTGTTGCCACGAAAGCTCTCGGACCCAGACTGAGGAACTCCTTCATGCTGACCCGTGGAGCATTTTGGTTGTTGTGCTGGTTAGTCTGAAACTGGGCCATCTGTGCCACGACCTGAGTCATCTGAGTCAACAGCTCCGTGATTGGCGGTGGCTCAGGCGGGTTGTTCCTTGTTGGCGGCATCCTGAATAGACATGCATTTTAGCACAACAATAGAAAAGGATAGACTTGGTAACCGAAAAGAGAGATTATTCCGACGCATGAATAGATAACCAACAGGTACATCATCACATGTTCAATTACATCAGAATATCCAACACACCACAAATGGTTCGAAAGTCAAAGGATAACTAAACATAGCTAGGAATGGATACATCGGTACTCCCATGCTCATCACGCAGGACGGCGGTGAGTAGTACGACGAGAGGTACGGTGAGGAGCACGCCCACGAAAGTAGGTAGAACGACGATCCACATAGATCTGACGTGGCCTGAGAGCGACTCTAGGTGTGGTGAAGTACATAGCGTCGACTCCCTGTGCTCCAAAGCATGGAATCCCAGTGTAACCAGCACCGAGGTTGAGGAGTGGACCTCTGATCGGCTCGTAACCTCCAGCCTCTGGCAGACGACGACCCACTGGCTGATCGAAACGTGCAAAGCGCTCATCTCCAACAAAGTCTGTGGTGTACGTCGCCAGACGAGTCAAAGCAAGGTAGAGCTGCTCCCTGACTGAGGCCAACTCCTGAGAAAGTGTGGTGGCAACAGCGTCACTGTGCCTCACGAACTGAGCGGTGGTGTGCAGCCTGGTGTTATCATGCTCGTAGACATCCAAGTTGTCGTAGAGAGTGAAGTGAGCTCCCTCCGAAGTGATGTAACCACGGGGGATGTGGCGATAGATAGAATCGTCAAATCCCCAGTAGTCAGCACGAAGGACGGTGAGACTCACATAAGCTGCCTGCTGCACAGCCATATCCATTGTGGAACCTACTGCCTCGTAGCGGTGGACAACGCTCATGCCATCATCTGACAGAATGTAGACGATAGCCTGGTAGTAGGTCTGGTCAAACTCTCGCTGCTGCTCGTAGACCTGGTACTCTGGTGCCCAACGGAACCCCAGATAAGTGACCATGTCTCTCAGCATCTCCGGATAACCGACGGTGCTCTCACAACGAGTCATCCGAACCACCTGCGGGAAGAACCTGAGATCCATCTGCAGATGACCAGGGAAGTTTTGATTAGACGCCGGTAGAGAATTGAAGTGGAAAGCAACACAAGGTTCAACGGACGATAAGGATGTTGAAAAGAACAGGATATTGAAGCAACATCGGGAAACACGAGACCAAAAATCCTGAGGTACTACGGAGAACCCAAAACACGTGAAAACCTAACTTGAAAGTTTAGATGAGAAGAGAAAACAACGTTATACTTCCTTACCAGAAAAGGGGTGGGTGGGTGGGGAAAGAAGAAAAATGGCAGAATTCCTACTCTCACGTTTCATTTTTCCTATGTAGCTACAAAATAGTTTCTAGACTCAACTGCGACCAGTAAAAGGGATCCTACAGGCAGACAGGCTCTGATACCATTTGTCGCACCCGGACTTCTAAAGGATACTCGCCGTTCCGTTGAACAGTAGTAGATTGGATTACGGGGCTTACCGGCACCCGCGTCCTCTTACGAGTAGGCTAACACACGTATGTGTGACAACCAACCCCTATATGTTCATCGTCGACGTAAACTATCCCATAGAAATCAGGATACTACCATTGACGTACTTCATACCATACACACATGGTACGTCAACGGCTTGTAACAGAATGATAGCACAACATATCTCTAAGACACAAAAGATTGAAATAAGTTGCAAATAGCTCTCACTAGAGCAGAGATAGCAAATACAATCATCCAGAGGACACATGTCCCAACATAACATCATTACATCTCAGCGGAAGCATTCAAAGGGTCTGAGTACAGACAAATCAAAATAGGCTTAAGAAGCCGGGAATGAAAGGAAAACGGAGCCCATCCACGTAGTCTCGGATCCTGCCCGGGTCCGCTCTCTACTCGTCAGCAGCCTCGTCAAACTCCACGTAGTAGCCGTCACTGGGATCCTCGTAAGCGTAGTCTGCGGAAACCACAGCCCCAAAGGGGTCAGTACATAAACGTACTGACAAGCAAGACTCACAATTCACCAAAGGGTAGCCCGTCAACACCAAGCACAGATGCCTTGGGTTCAACAGAAGAAAGGGGATATAAAAGATGCTGCAACTGGCTGCGCTAACCAACTACAGAGATTCTACCAACTCCGGCTAACAGAAAGAGGATAAGATAGCGTATCGTAACCAACTATAACTAACCACCAAACAAACCCATCCTGGATCTCGCCCCTTATCCAAAGAAGCAATCCGAGGATAACTCACACAGTTGGATTAATGAATAATGGGTCAAGTTGTTGTGTCAATAAGCCTATTACTAGTCAGGTAGCATTAGTTAGATGTAAGTTGTTCTGAGTACTTGTTAGCCAGTACTTTCACCAAGTCAACCATAACCGCGGAAAACACGGCTTCTCGAGAAGATTTATCCCTGCAGGGGTGCACCAATTTGGCCGTACACGTAAGAATAACCCGCCAGATGGGATGCCTCCCACCAAGCGGGGCACTCAACACAACTCAACTCTTCTTCGCATCAAGCCCAAAGCACCTTGGGCGCATGGCTAATCGAGCCCCGAAGAAAGGGGACCCTCATAGCACTCTAAGAACTTGTCCTCCTATATGCCGACTACAAAAGTTCCACCCTGCGCTGGGCTCGCAAAAACATGCATGCGGCAAATGGAAAACACGAACTAAATGAGGCGATTTGGACGAGATGTGAATCGAATCAAATTGAGGGGGGCGCCCATACACGCTTCCCACATGCGGATAGTGCGCTCATCATGGATCAGTAGACAAGACCCTTTTCCTATTAGGGTCGACACTAGCAGGCCTCAAAACCACACAGGGCCTCCTGCCGGTGCCTTATCAGCATATTATTATTAACAGGTTGATTGATTAACATCGAGCCCCCAGAACATAATAGAATATAGTAACAGAAATTAACGGGTAACAGACTCGAGCAAAACAACCTAAGCATGCTAGTAAGACACTGGCTCAAACAATGGGGTTGTAGGAGTGGAGGTGAGGCAATATCAGGGTTAAGGGATTCATGTGATAGGCTCGTAACAGAAACAACTATACATAGGGCTAGCAAAATAGACAACGGAAAGTATCGGTAACCTATGTTGAAAGGAACACAATGGTTCATGTGAGTGATAACTTGCCTGCAAACTCAGCAGCCTGGTACTGAGCTAGATCCTCAGAAGGGGTGTCGTAAGTATCGTCTGTCTCAACGTCGTCGTCTATTCGAGAAGAAGCAAACAAACAATGCAGAAAGATAAACAATCAATATCATGGCATAGTGCACAATCAAGGGATGATGCATGTCAAGTTAAATGGATGCATCAAAATAAACGAGTGGACTTGGTAACACAATTTAAATGGACACATATGCAATTTTGAGTTGCATATGAAAAGCCCATGAATTTTGGTTGAAACAATTGTTTTCCAATTAACCAACAGGTGAAAGTGGATTAGTATGATGCATGGATGAGGAAAACAACAAAATAACAACAATAGAACCAATTGGAAATGAGGTTTACCAATTTAGAAATTTATTTATTAATTTAGGGAATTTTTGGTTCCTTAAAAGGATTACACAAATAGTTGTTGTTTTCACCAATTTAAATTGTGCAAAATAAATAGCAAAATTCATATTTGAAAAGAACACAAAATTTTAGTTGGATTACATGTTTCAAATATTGAAAAAGGAATTAGGATGAATTTATTATGACTTAAACAAAATTAAACAAGTTTTAAATGAATTTAAAACAAGTTTGAAAATTATTTAAATTTTATTTGTTCAAAACATAAATTCAAACTCACATTTGACAAGTTTATACTTTTCTAGTTTGAAAACATATTTTGCATGTTCAAAAATAATTTAATTTGAGCAAGTTATGATTTTATCAAATTTAAATGATTTAAACAAGGTTTAAATTATTTAGGCAATTTAAATTATTCAAAACATGAAACAAAATTTATATTTGAATAGGTGGTTTGAAATAGCATGGAAAACATATTTTATTTGCATTATTTGGATTAAGTATGAATTAGTTATGGATTTTATCAAATTACAAATGAATTATTTAAATTCAAATTTGGAATGCATTTGGAAAATTCAAAACAGCAAACAAATGTTATAAATGGATAGATAACTTAATTTGGGGCAGTGCACATATTTTACTTTTATTATTTGAGTTTATAAAACAAAAGTTATTTGCATTTCCAAATTAGGGACCAATCTGTTAATAAAAGGATTTATTTTTGAAACAGAAAAGGTTGAATTTCTTTTGTTACTCCGCAGTGGCTACCCAATGCCACTGACAGAGGGCCCCAGGCCAGCCTGGATGCACGCGTGGCACACACAGCAGCTGACAGGGGGGGCCACCCTGTCAGCGCACAGTGCAAAAGAATTTGGCTTTTATTCGCGCGAGCCAGGGTTCGAACCCTGGGCTCGGGGGTGCGCGCGCTGCTCTGCTGCCAGTACGGTGATCGAATCGTTTCTGTCAGTAAACGCCGCGCGGGGAGGATAAGCTTCTGAAACGCTAACTGAACCTTTTAACTGAACAAAGTTCATACTTTGACAGATAGGAACGTTGCCGGCCGCGAGCTCTGCAGCCGTGCTGCTCGCGCGTGCTGGTGCGTGCGTGTGCTGGCTGGGGAGCAGTGCGTGCCCGTGTTGCGCAAGCAGAGAGGGAGGAGGTGGAGGCCAACGACTGCTCACCGGCGATGTAATCGTGGCCGCGGCTCGGTGCAGACACGACGGCGGCGACGTGGAAGATGGAGGCGACGGTGTGGCGGTTCTCCGCGGTGGCTGCGGTGTGCAGTAGCTCGAGGAAGGAGAGCTGAGTTTGTTCCCGCGGTCAGCGAGGGATACGGGGTACAGAAACGGCGGCGGCGTCCATGGTTTCAGGCGGGGGAACTCCGGTGAGATGACAGAGAGGTGGAACCGCGTCGGGGAGAGAGAAAACGGCGGCGGCGCGAGGTAGGTAGGGGGTAGGGTAGCTAGGGCATGCGCAGGGGGTCTAGGGTGCATTTTATAGAGGGCTAGGGCGAGGATCGGCCGTTCGCTGCGGCAGCCGGCGACGTGGCATGGCTCTGATGCCTGCCGTACGCAGGGAAGAAGGAGAAGGCGATGTGAAGCGGTACGCGGGCCGCGCGGGAGGTAAGTGGTGGGCTGGCTCGCGCGGGGCTGAGCCCATCTGCCCCTGCTGCGCGCGTTTTTTATTTTTTTTAAAAAAATTTCTTCTGTTTTTTTTTGCAGCAAATAGAATAGGAAGAAAAAGAGAGTTTTGGGGTTAGTAAAAATCTTAGAAAAATTTGGGTTAACTCCTTTATGTAATATTAACCAAATGCAAGTTTTGGAATTTCAAATTAATTGAATTATGGTGCTGTTTTGACTTGGAATGAATTTGATTGAAATTTGTGGTTAATTGGTTATTGAAAACAATATTTTAATTAGGGTGATCAAATGATTTTAATTGGAAACAAATGAGCACATTTGTTTTGGTTATTTCATAATTTCAAAAGTGGGTACTGTTTGCAATTGAATTTGAAATAACATTGGAAGTAATTAATTGAAATAAAAACCACCATTTTATTAGCTGATCATTATGGAAATAATTGGAAACAAATGGTTGTTTTTATTTGAACTTTTTATTTAAGAGGTTGTAACATAACAAGTATGAATTAAATGTTTGAACAAAGTTTGAACTTCAAATGTGAAAACATAGTAAAACAGAAGCAAACAAATGGAGAACAAAGGAAAACAAATGCAAACAAAGAATAAATATGATGACATGATGCAATACTTTAATTAAACAAGAAATCAAACATTCTAGGGATGTTTTCATACTTGGGATGTTACATTGTCAATCTCACCGGTTTTGCTGTACACAAAGGATAAGACGTATAGTGTGGAAAATGATATTTGTTTGAAGTGAATGAAATGAGAATAGTGTTTGCAGTAAAAGAGAACAGTGCTTGCATTAGGTTGTATTATCAGTGTAAAAGAATGGACCGGGGTCCACAGTTCACTAGTGGTGTCTCTCCATAAAAGATAAATAACATTCTGGGTGAACAAATTATAGCTGGGCAATTGACAAAATAGAGGCGGCGGCGTAGTTCATATACATGACAGGATGATTGCTATAATATTTATTTAGGCATTACAACATGATACATATACCGTAATCCAACTGCATCTATGAATAATAATCCACCCACGAGACATCATCCGAGCAAACTTTGGGTATTAAGTTGCAAGCAATAGATTATTGCATTAAGTAAAGTGTGTAATGTAAACAATAGAATTATCCTTAGACAAAGCATTGATGTTTTATCCCTAGTGGCAACAACACATCCACAATCTTAGAAGTTACTGTCACGCTCACAGATTGCTGGAGGCATGAACCCACTATCGATCATAAATACTCATTCTTGGAGTCACAAGCATCAACTTGGCCAGAGCATCTACTAGTAGCAGAGATCATGCAATATCACAAATAACATAAACATGATAGATCTATAATCAACTTGACATAGTATTCTATATTCATCGGATCCCAGCAAACACAACATGTAGCATTACAATAAGATGATCTTGATCATGTTAGGCAGCTCACAAGATCTAAACATGATGGCACAAAAGAGGAGAAGACAACCATCTAGCCACTGCTATGGACCGGTAGTCCAAGGATGAACTACTCGCGCATCACTTTGGAGGCATGCATGGTGATGTAGAGCCCTCCAGTGACGATTTCCCCTCCCGACAGGGTGCCGGGGAGAGCTTCAGAACCCTCCCAAACTAGGGTTGATGACAACGGAGGGTACAAAACTTTTCATGGATGGAGGCTCGGGTGTTTAGGGTTTTCCCGAGGAAGACTTTAAATAGTTGAAAGGGCGATGTCGGTGGGCCTTGAGGGGCCCACACCACATGGTGGCGCGACCAAGGGGGACGCATCACCCTATGGTGTGGCCGCCTCGGTGCCCCCCCCCCCCGGGTCTCCTCCGAACTCCGTGTATGTTACAACAAAATAGAGACTTTGGCTTTTGTTTCGTCCAATTCCGAGAATATTTCCAGAACAACTTTTCTGAAACCAAAAATAGCAGGAACTGGCGCTGTGGAATCTTGTCAATAGGTTAGTCCCAGAAAATGCATATATATGAAGTGTATAGAAAACATGTAGCAATTGGCATAATATCAACATGAAACATCAGAAATTATAGATACGTTAGAGACGTATCAGACGTCCATGATGACTCCTGTGTGTTCTCAAAGAATGAGGGAACCGTATAAGTTACTCGTTGCACATATTCCCTTAATTTCACGATACCAACGATATCACGAGGTGAGACTATGTGATCTAGTCTAATCAAACTCTTTGATCATAACACATATAACTCGTTTACCGATATCGTTCTCTTTTATCATCCATATCCCCGATGACCCTGTGATAAGATCACACTATGTCTGGCCAGACGATATGTCGTCGTTGATACTGAGAGGAAACAGAGGATGTATCTCTCTATCATTTAGAGGAGTTAAGTACTAGTCTTGAACGATCTCAGTTCCATTACACTTTCTAGGGCATACCCAGACATCACCGTTATAATCCCCAGTTACGGCAAGACGATTGATGATATCCAAAGCATAACTTTCAATCATGCAGTCCTAGAATTCTCATAGTATAGGAATTAGGAATTATACTCAATGTTAACTTCATATGCATTTGCTAAAATACATAATGATTGTTTAGTATCTTTTAGCAACATCATACACTTGGGTCGTTTCAGTACTATTGTTACTCTAACAATAAACTCTTATGTTTTGCTAGACTCTTTTCTAAGTCCATGATCAGCAAAATATGATCATCTCACAAAACAAAAGCTAATCTTAGGTATAAGATTAAGAACTCTTGTTTGTTTATGTATTCACACATGCACAAAGATTTTCCTTTGAAAACTCACTTTTCAAGTGCTATAGCGGTTGTAGCATGATGACATAAATTTAATTCTGAACTTGGAGATAGAACAATAACTAATTATTATTGTCTCTAGGGCATAGCTCCAACAGAGGCTACATCTAATTGATATAGACCAGTATCAAGACTACTCTAAATACCTTGTATCTTGGATCGTATCAAGGCTACCCCGGAATTGCCATCATTTCCCCTTCTGATTTAGGTGGTTTTTTTTAATCTATCTTAACTGACCCTTGAGGTTCTATTGGTGCGATGGACTAATCATAGGGTTGAATTAGTTCCAATAAAGGTGAGTTCGAGTTGGTTGAGTTCCGGAGGTGTCGGATATATACCGATTAGGGGTATATCCGGCATTGTCCTAAAGAGCCGTATTACCAGGGTGGCCTGATTGGTAATGGATCACAGTCCATTAGGCAGCCCAGTAAGCTGACGCGCAGAAGTCGGATGCTAGAAGAACCCAGACCACGGCCCACGTGGTGCGTCTTGGAGTAGAAGGCGGATTCTTGCCTTCCAAGTTAGAACTTACCGTAGTCTTCTAGGTTTCCTTTCTGTAAGCCCTAACTCGGCTATTTATATAAAGCCGGACGGGAGAGAAGAAAGAATAGACAAGAAGCTAGAAGCCAACTCGCCGAGAAGTAGATCCTCGTCGAGTTAGCAAACCCTAACAGAAGGGAATATGCCCGAGAGGCAATAATAAAATGGTTATTATCTTATTCCTTGTTTATGATGAATGTTTATTTCTCATGCTAGAATTGTATTAACCGGAAACGTTGATACATGTGTGCTTAATAAACAAATAATGGTTCCTAGTAAAGCCTCTCTTTTAACTAGCTCGTTGATTAATAGATGATCAAGGTTTTCTGATCATGAACATTGGATGTTATTAATAACGGGGTCATGTCATTAGAAGAATGATGTGATGATCATATACCCAAAGAGAATATAGCAATGCGATCAAGTCATTTAGTTTACATTGTTATATCAAACATACGAAGTAACTTATTCCTTAGACCATGAGATCATGTCAATCACTGATACCGAAAGAGTGCTTTGATGGCATCAAACGTCACACCGTAACAGGGTGACTATAAAGGTGTCGTTAAGTATTCGGAAAGTATTAGTTGAGGATCATGGATCAAGAGTGGGATTTGTCCATCCAAATGACGGAGAGATATACTCTGGGCCCTCTCGGTGATATCACATCGAAACCGCTTGCAAGCACGTGATATGATCACAAAGGATGTTATATCACGGGAACGAGAAAAGAGTACTTGTCGGTAACGAGATTGAACAAGGTATGGTTGATACCAATGATCGAATCTCGGACAAGTAAAATATCGCGAGACAAAGGGAATAGTTCACGGCGTTGTTGGTTCACACGATCACGAGAGTCATCGTTGAATATATAGGAGTCATCACGGATCTCCAGATCCCGCTGTTGATTATTGATCGGAGAGGAGTCTCGATCATGTCTATCTTATTCGCGAACCGTAGGGTGACACACTTAAGGTTCGATGACGCGTTTGAGAGGATACGGAATATCGAAGAATATTTTGGACAGCACCGAAATTGTTTCGGGGAAAATTGAAATAGTTCAAGGGTTTTTCGTCGAATGGTTGTTAATAGAATTAACAAATGATTCGAGGTGCTTTATGCAAATGTTTGTTAATAGAATTAACAAATGCTGAAATAAAGAAATAAAAATGTTTTATTGATTTATTAAAGAAAAACTCTTGGATTTTCTAAGTGGGGTTTAAAGGAAAATGAGTGGGTGTGAGTGGAGTGTCCACTCACATCATGAGGGAAGAGGTGGGGGCACACCATGGGGCTGGCCGCACCCCCCTTGGGCTGCCTCCCCCCTCTCCTATAAAAGGAGGGTGAGAGCTCTCCCTCCTCCACACACTTGGCCACTTCCCTTTCCCTCCACCCGCTGCTCCATTTCATGGTCTCCGGCTTGGCGAAGCCCTGACCGTGGGATTCTTCACCACCACCACGTCGTCGTGCTGCTGGAGTTCCGAGGGATCCTCTACTTCCGCGCCCCGCTGGAACGAGGGAACGGAGGTCGTCATCAACCGTACGTGTGACCGATCACGGATGCACCGCCGGATTGCGGTGCCATCTTCTCGCTATCGGGATCGGTGTGAGTACGACTACGCCAACAACGAGATTTGATCTCGTACCACTTTGAGTCTTCGAGGGTATGTGTTCTCCTTAACCCTCTTGTTGCCCGTTGCAATTCGTCTCCTAGATTAGATCTTGGCCTTTCGGGTGTCTCTCGTGTAGGAAATTTTTTGTTTTCTATGCTACGTTCCCCTTCAGTGGTATCAGAGCCGGATCTATGCGTAGATGTTTTGTACGGGTAGAACACATAGGTGTATGTGGGCGTTGATGATCATGTTATTACCTCCTTGATTATTTTATGATCTTAGTGGCATAGTGGGATGAAGCGGCCCGGACTAACCTTACATGTCCACGTACATGAGACTTGTTCCACAACTGACATGCAACTTGTATTGCATAAGTGGCTTGCGGGTGTCTGTTTCTCCTACTATAGTTAAGATCTAATCTATGAAGGGTTGCTAAAAATATGTTTATCAATGTTGTGGTTGATGTTCGTAGGTATGAACGGTTCTATCCTCGAAAGCCCTAAGCCACGTAAAATATGCAAAAATAAATTAGAAGCGTCTAACTAGTTTTTGCTGGGCATGTGATGTGATATGGTCAATATTACAAATTTGATTATGAGATGATCTATTTTGTAAATTATTGATATACCGGAAGGTATCCATATGATTGTCTTCTTATTGATGGACAATCAAGATTGGGGTGCCATGGTACTTGGTACCACGCCGGTGGAATGATGGAGATCATACCGTGATACACATGATGGAGATCAAGTGCAAGAAGGACCATATCATATCACGTTATCCTTTCATGTGATGTCTGTGATGTTAATCCTTTTTATGCATCTTGTTTTGCTTAGATAACGTTGGTAGCATTATAAGATGATCCCTCTCACTTAATATCAAGATAATAATGTGTTCTTCCTTAAAGTATGCACCGTTAAGAAAGTTCGTCGTTTCGAGACACCACGTGATGATCGGGTGTGACAGACTCAACGTTCGCATACAACGGGTGTTTTCAAGCCTAGCATGTACAGACATGGCCTTGAAACACACGCAATACTACGGTTCTACTTGGCGAGCCTAGCATGTACAGACATGGCCTCGGAACACGTAACCGAAAGGTAAAGCATGAGTCATATGGATGATATGATGAACATGTCGATGTTCGCCTTTGAAGCTACATCATCTCACGTGATGATCGGTTTTGGTGTAGTGAATTTGGTTTGTGTAATCACTAAAGACGACTAAGGGGATGTTGTTTTTGAGTGGGAGTTCATGGTTTAATTTTTGAATTAACTTGAACTTATTTATCATGAACAACAAATCAAAGTGAATTTGCACAAATTGTAGTATTCATTGGCATCCACATAACTACCTTACACTTAGATTGTTAATTGAGATATAACTGTTATGATCTGGTAAATACCATTTAAGATTGGTACCGTATTAGTGAAATTTAAAATTGAGTCCTATTGTAGATTTTTGGTATTTCCTACCTAGCTCCATCTGGTTAATGATTGATTAATCTAGAGAGCAAATAATTCCTACTTAGAATCCAGAGTCATGGTTGCTTTCGTATTACTTTATCTTCAAAAGAACGTTTTGTTGATCAAGGTGATTTTGGAACTGAAAAGAGTAGTTTTTCAGAAACAATCAAGTGAAAGATATATTGATATCTAGAAACTTATTTGTTGCAACATGATTGAGTATAATTTAGCGTGACAATGTTTGCTTATATTATCTGAATATATGCAATGATTGTAGACGCTAGGCATTTGAATATTCCAAGAAGTTGGGCGCTAAAAATTATCCTCTAAATTCCTTCCTTCGAGCTATAGTAGCTTAATCATAAAATTGTTATGAGGGGATGGATTAGAAGTATGGGTAAAGTAGTTTACCTTACTTGGAGATTGCTAAGAGTGGAATCTAGAAGAATACTATTAATATGGTGATATTAGTAGAACAATCAAACTCAAAGTATGACTCAATGGGTGATAGTATATGACTAACACGCCAAAGAAAATGAGCTAGTAAGACTAGCATTGTTTGATGTTGAATGATTCTTCTATAAAGGAAAGGGAATATTGAAAATAGAATTACAAAAAGATATATGGCAGAAAAAGAAGATAACTGGAAAGTCCAGCTCAGGAGTATATGCTTGATATACAAGTTATAGATGTATTACTAGTTAACAAAGTATTTTTGGGTATTTTGATACCACATTGGTTGGTATGAGTTGTCATACAAAGCAACGCAATGAAAGAAATACAAGGGCCTAAAAGGAACTAGTAATAGATGTGGAATCGATTATGACAAGAACATAAATAAAGTGTTATTGTGTTCATTGTCGTATCGAACCAACCAGTCAAGATTTATTTGAAGAACTTAATAATTTGTTATTTTGTTCTAGTCTTTTGTGAGAACAAATGAGATTGTTCAAACTATGATCATATTCCATAATTGATGGATATGTTAATATAAATCATGTTGGTAAAGTAAACATCTATAAGACTAAATGCTAAACGTTGCAAGACGTTGAAGAGTTTCACTTAAATTGTGACACCACCATTTTAGTTCATATCGGAAAGGAAAACATGAAGGAACTCCATATTGATGGACTTCCGGAGTCATTTTATTGACGCTTGTGAGACCTCTTCCAAAAGATGACTAGAATTCCGTTCTTAGGCCAAAGTAGAATGGACGACTAATTTAGTGGAGATTATACATATTGATGTATATAGTCCATTATGTGTAGTCATGTATGGTGGATTAATTTTTCCTTCATAAAATTATGTCGATGATTTAAGTAGATATGTGAGTATATCTATTTAAAGGGAACAGAGTTTGACATTTTGAATTGGTTCAAAAGGTGGTTAATATGAAGTTAAAATCAATGTAACAAGATAATCAAGTATTTATGATTGGATCATAAAGGATAAAGTTTGAGTTACAAGTTTAGCAAAACATCTGAGAAGTTGCAGAATTGTTCTACAACTTATACTTCTCGAATACCCCACATTAGATTGGAGTATTCAAAAGACAAAATCAAACCCTGTTTGACATGGTAAGATTAATAAAATTGCCATTATAATTTTGTAGTTTATACATTAGTGACAACCGTTTTTCCACTGAAAAGAGCACCATCATGATCCGCTGAAATTGACAACATATAAGATATGGTTTGGGTAGTGACCCGAATTGTCACTTTCTTAAGTTTTGGTATGCATAGCATGTGTAAAATGTTTACAACCAAAATAGGATAAATATATGTTTATAAGGTTATCCCAAATAAAACATTGGGTATTTCTCCTATCACCGAACCAAAAGACAAATGTTGTTTGTCAGAAAGGGTTGATTTCTCGAGAAAGTAGTTCTTGCGAAACAAGTGAGTGGGAGCACAGTACAAACTCAACAAGGTTAGAGAATCTTCGTTATCATGTCAAGAGTAGCGCAGCACTGGAAGTTGTTCCGGGGTTTACTATTTTGACTAAGTAGAAGACACTACAAATGTTGTAGATACTTCAAATGAGTTTGCGAACTGTACCAGAAAAGTCCAAAAACTTTGTACTTAGAACAACTTGTGGTTTAAGTGTAAAGTGTTGTTTTGACAACAAAAGGACCTGGACCTTATAAAGGAAGCAAATGATGGGCCCTGACTTCGTAAAATTGACTATGAGTCATTATATCCGCCATAGTATCCTTGTATGAATATCAAGTATGTGACTTGGTAGTCCTTTCGATAGGCATGATGCCTAGCGATAGCAAAAGGGTCTATATAGCGACAAAGACATGGATTTTACATCTTATTAAAATTGTACTTATCGAAAAGTTGTTTTCGACGAAGTTCAAAGAGTTAACTACTACAAGATTTTGATCTTCCGTAGTGATGCTTTAGTCTTTGCGGATAGTTCTAGCAAAAAGTTACATATTATGATATGGCAGTTGAATAACAAAACCAACTCTCCTCTCGAGGAAGTTTGATCAAGGATGTGTACTTGACACAGTCTGAGAGTTTTGGAAAATTCAAAAGGTTGCTAGAAAGGTATGCACACTTCAATGGTTGAAATGAGCATAACGAAGTTGAAATCTTTACCTTAATGAAGTTATCAAAAGAGTTTGATTCCATCATGAACGATAAAGATGCTTGTAAAGTTACAAGAAATTAAGTGGGAGCGCTATGACATATTTCCAATACTTTATGTAGATGACATATGGTTGATTGGAAAATATGTATTTTAAATTAACACTATTAAGATTTTCATATTGATGAAAGGCTTAGAAGATATTGGGCATCGATATCTATAAAAGATGGATTGAAGCGCCTGATATGATTGAAGCCAAATTACATAGATGAAATATTGAAGTAAGTCAATATGAAAATGACAAGAAGGAGTTCTTGTCACATGGAAAATAATTGAGCAAGATTCATGTGTTTTGACACATGATGAGCATCATTGAAATTGAGATTTCTAAGTCATGTTTCCATGCTATGTACACAACCAGATGAGTCCTATGCTATAAAATGTTATAGTAGGATAATTCATATGATGATTAGACGACAGTGGGAGAGATCCTTGTGTCATTTTAGAAATGCTAAGGATATGTTTTCCTATATAGTAATGACAAAATATTAGTTGTAATATGTTACACTAATAGTCTTGTCATTTATTCAAGTAATTTTATCTCAAATAAAATATGTGATGAAGGGTAGCACAATAGGATGGAAGAAAGTTCCATGCTGGATTTGAAAGAGTTTCAAAATTAAAATATTGTGACAGATACTACAACAAAGGCTAAAGTATATCGTTGTGTTAACAACTGATTATAAGCGTATTTTGTGTCAAGGAGTTCTTTATTGAACTTGGTGAATTTCCAAGAATGCTGAAACTATGAAGCTACATTTTCACAATGTTAGTAACATCAGTTTAAGCTGAGGAATTAAGGTATCACCGGAACTTGGTGAGTTTCCAAGAATGCTAACACTATGAAGCTACATTTTCACAATGTTAGTGACATCAGTTTAAGCTGAGGAATTAAGTTTTCATCAATTGACCATATATATATACAAAGCCATCTCATTAGAGAATGAGTGATGCGTGTAGACGCAAAGAACATGCAAATACAATAGGACCTGAACAGTTCAGATCTTTTTGATGATGTTTACCGCATGCGAAGCATGGTAATAACACTGGTACGCCATATGTGTTAAAGTGCTTACAGACTAGATTATTGACTCTAGTGCAAGTGGGAGACTGAAGGGAATATGCCCGAGAGGCAATAATAAAATGGTTATTATCTTATTCCTTGTTTATGATGAATGTTTATTTCTCATGCTAGAATTGTATTAACCGGAAACGTTGATACATGTGTGCTTAATAAACAAACAATGGTTCCTAGTAAAGCCTCTCTTTTAACTAGCTCGTTGATTAATAGATGATCAAGGTTTTCTGATCATGAACATTGGATGTTATTAATAACGGGGTCATGTCATTAGAAGAATGATGTGATGAACATATACCCAAAGAGAATATAGCAATGCGATCAAGTCATTTAGTTTACATTGTTATATCAAACATACGAAGTAACTTATTCCTTAGACCATGAGATCATGTCAATCACTGATACCGGAAGAGTGCTTTGATGGCATCAAACGTCACACCGTAACAGGGTGACTATAAAGGTGTCGTTAAGTATTCGAAAGTATTAGTTGAGGATCATGGATCAAGAGTGGGATTTGTCCATCCAAATGACGGAGAGATATACTCTCGGCCCTCTCGGTGATATCACATCGAAACCGCTTGCAAGCACGTGATATGATCACAAGGATGTTATATCACGGGAACGAGAAAAGAGTACTTGTCGGTAACGAGATTGAACAAGGTATGGTTGATACCAATGATCGAATCTCGGACAAGTAAAATATCGCGAGACAAAGGGAATAGTTCACGGCGTTGTTGGTTCACACGATCACGAGAGTCATCGTTGAATATATAGGAGTCATCACGGATCTCCAGATCCCGCTGTTGATTATTGATCGGAGAGGAGTCTCGATCATGTCTATCTTATTCGCGAACCGTAGGGTGACACACTTAAGGTTCGATGACGCGTTTGAGAGGATACGGAATATCGAAGAATATTTTGGACAGCACCGAAATTGTTTCGGGGAAAATTGAAATAGTTCAAGGGGTTTTTCGTCGAATGGTTGTTAATAGAATTAACAAATGATTCGAGGTGCTTTATGCAAATGTTTGTTAATAGAATTAACAAATTCTGAAATAAAGAAATAAAAATGTTTTATTGATTTATTAAAGAAAAACTCTTGGATTTTCTAAGTGGGGTTTAAAGGAAAATGAGTGGGTGTGAGTGGAGTGTCCACTCACATCATGAGGGAAGAGGTGGGGGCACACCATGGGGCTGGCCGCACCCCCCTTGGGCTGCCTCCCCCCTCTCCTATAAAAGGAGGGTGAGAGCTCTCCCTCCTCCACACACTTGGCCACTTCCCTTTCCCTCCACCCGCTGCTCCATTTCATGGTCTCCGGCTTGGCGAAGCCCTGACCGTGGTATTCTTCACCACCACCACGTAGTCGTGCTGCTGGAGTTCCGAGGGATCCTCTACTTCCGCGCCCCGCTGGAACGAGGGAACGGAGGTCATCATCAACCGTACGTGTGACCGATCACGGATGCACCGCCGGATTGCGGTGCCATCTTCTCGCTATCGGGATCGGTGTGAGTACGACTACGCCAACAACGAGATTTGATCTCGTACCACTTTGAGTCTTCGAGGGTATGTGTTCTCCTTAACCCTCTTGTTGCCTGTTGCAATTCGTCTCCTAGATTAGATCTTGGCCTTTCGGGTGTCTCTCGTGTAGGAAAATTTTTGTTTTCTATGCTACGTTCCCCTTCACTAACTCACATTGTACTCTGTATACTTCAGGCTTCAGCCCTGATTTAGTGAGATTGCACGAGTAGGAACGCCGCCTAGTTGCGACGTACCGAACCTGGGTAAACTTTGGTGTCCCTGGTTGTCATACTACCACGTTCCCCCCACGTCTTTACCCGTAGGCCTCATGGCACCCCCGTCTATGAACCCTACTACGATGTCTCGACAGTTGGCGCCCACCGTGGGGCTAGTGACGTCAGGCGTTATGTTTCGATCGGAGACACTCGGCGCAATCGGCAGTACCATAACTGTCGGAAGCTTGGAATTCGATAACGACGTAGGGCGCTTCATCGACAATGGATTGTACATGCCAGCACGGAATCATCTGGTAAGTGCCTTCGTTTTGCCGATTGGATCTGCAAACATCTTTATCGGATTAACTGCAGAGGCAATGGGATTCTGTGGTGGAAGTAAATTTATCCCACCCGCCCTATACCGAGTCGAAGAAAACTATGATGCTGGATTCTGCTCGAATCGCCAATATACTGCTCAAATTGCTGCCTCTTCGGAGATGCCTGCAATGGGATCGCACTTTATTGGTATGGTGCAAACCGAGATCGCCGAAAACACGGACAAAAACAATCCCGTGGAAAAGGCAGAAGAAACCAATCCCACAGCAGACGTGGAAGATCCGACACCCGTTGATACAACGACGAACTAGGAAGCCGATTCCGTCCTAGCCACCAATGAGGCGAGATTGGAATCGGAACCCGGATCTGACCAACTCGATTTCGAAGATGAAGATGAAGATGCTTTCGAAAGAAAGGTCAAATCTTTTCAAGAGGGATTCCATGAAGTGCTTATGGCAAAACCGGCTGAAAACACGGATGCCAAAAGTCAGGAAGACCCTCAAACACCTCCGCCATATGAGGAAAGAGAGGACGGTGAAACCAGTCCGATTTACCCTGATGTCAAGGAATTGACAGAAGAGGAACCTGGTAAAAAACCTCCATCTTCCAAGAAAAGAAACAAGGCTGCCAAGAAACTCCAGTACAAACTCCAGAAGAAAAAACTGGTGGATCCCGCCAACGAAAACCTGGAAGTAGGAGGAGGAAGCGGAGTAAAATCTGCGGAGAAGAAAACGAAGGAAATCCTTGTTCCATTAATGTCAGAACAGGACGAATGGGATTTACTTCAAACAGCAGTGGGACCCCACGAACCCCCTGAAGTGTTGGAAGCCAGGAGACAAGCTCTCCAAAGGCAACAGCAACATATATTCAGAACTCGGGAAAATATCCTACAAACCCAGGCTGACATTAAGTTGAAGCAGGAAGAAATTGAGGAGTACGAGAGAAAGAATAGATCTGGCATAAAACCTACACGTTTACCCGGAATCGTAAGACCGGAAGTATTGCAGCCAAAGGATTCAAAACCTTGCCTGGCAAAAGCAA
The DNA here is from genome assembly GCA_028641055.1 of Alopecurus myosuroides. Classification (NCBI taxonomy): domain Eukaryota; kingdom Viridiplantae; phylum Streptophyta; class Magnoliopsida; order Poales; family Poaceae; genus Alopecurus; species Alopecurus myosuroides. The sequence goes on from CM054057.1 coordinate 423,312,500, forward strand.
GTAAACGACATCAATGCCAGGGGCGAACCTATATACAAAACCGTAGCAGAAAACGCGGAAGCCGCATTCGCCATCCTCGATGATGATCTGTACTCCAATGACGAAAAACTCCAAGTGGTGTATGCTTTCTTAGGAAAAGCATTGCAACAACAGCGAGGGCAGACAAGATCAGGGAAGTTGCATGATGACTCAGCCCTATGCAAAACAGCCACATGCGCCGCTGGAGCACCTGGACCTGGAGAACCTGGAGATTCAGGCAATTCAAAAGAGAAGAAAAGATATCCGAAAAAGGACAAGAAAATTCCCGATAACAAGGATGCAGCGTCCAGAATAGGATCCCATCTGCCGAAAGGTGGAGTCAACCCCCGTGATCGGGAAGAACAGAACCGGAAGGATGGAAAAATAATGCCACCTCCGAGACGCCCTGCTGAAAAAGCCGGAAGATACGACATTCCTCACAGACATGAGAGATCCCATACTCCCCCTAAGAATAAGGAAAGGCCAAGGAGCAGAACTCCGCCTCATTCCAAAGGGCATGATAACGGACGAAACAGGGATAATCCCGGAAGAGCACATTCACGCAACAATGGGCCAGAAAGGAACAAATCCCCTTTTGTCCATTCAGCCGGTAGATATTCCGCACATCCCGATAAGGCGGAAAGAGATGATCTATACTTTGGACCTAAGTGTTTCACTGACAGGATCCGAAGGATAACTCTACATTCTGGCTTTGCCAAAGTTGGTCCAACATATCGAAATTATACCGATAGTACAAACCTGAATACCTGGCTCTCCGACTATTATACAGCCGTCCAGATCAACAAAGGGACAGATTTAGAGGCAGTAAAATTCCTCCCCCTAATGTTACTGGATGGAGCCAGAGATTGGATTAACGGGCTTCCGTCAAGAACCGTAGATAGCTGGGATGATATGGCTAGAGTTTTTACTCAGCATTTTCGGGGAACTTACAAACGCCTCAACAGCATCAACCAGCTAAACCGTTGCACCCAGTTTGAGGATGAGCCATACGTGGACTTTATCTCAAGATGGTCTGCAATGAAGAACAGTTGCTCTAGAGTAAGTGACGTACAAGCAATGCAATCTTTCGTCAATGGCTTAAAACCCGGCCTCGTACCGTTCATGGTTGGTTCAAAGCAGCACAAAGACCTCGGATCTATGCTTACAACCGCAAATGAGCATGCAGCGGCCGAAGATGACATCAGAGCGTGAGGTGGAAATATCGACGCTTTGGCTCAGGCCAAAAAGATGCCTCGTTCTGAGAAAAAAGCTACTCCAGAAACACAGCCAAAACCCGAAGAAGTTAACCTAGCCTTTGGAAAGGATAATGGAAGCAAATGGAAAGGAAGAAACAAAGAACCTATCTCCTACACAAAGGAAGAGTGGGAAAAGATTAAGTCGGAGAACTGTGTCCACCATTCGCAATTTGGGAAACCCACCCATACTAACGCACAATGCCGGCTTAATAAGCATATGAAAGGTAGTGCATGATCCGGGAACAAGGGGAAGAACTCCAAGAGGAAATTCTCCAAGCAAAAGCCAGAAGCTGAAAAAGAAGACAGTGAATCGGACACTGACAAAAAAATCCAGGAACAGCAGCGAAAAGGCGAACCAAAGTTCCGAGAGTCGATGGAGAATGCAATTTAACTTTCCTTGCAACTCCCTCAGCAAAGGTGGCAAAAAAGACACTTCGAGAAATAAACGCGGTTGTTGCACCAACCCCCAAATTCTTGAAGTACTCGAATACACCAATTACTTGGGATCGGTCTGATCATCCTGGAAATATCCCAGAACCCGGCACACAAGCTCTAATTGTAAGCCCTATTGTTCAAAACACTAGGCTAAAAAGAGTGATGATGGATGGAGGATCCAACATTAACATAATGTACCTGGATACATTGAAGCATCTGCGAATCTCCGAGACCCGGCTCAATCATAGCAACATACGTTTCCACGGCATCGTTCCTGGCAGACAAGCACACTGCCTAGGAGAAATTTCCCTAGACGTAACCTTTGGAGAAAGAGAGCACTTTCGACAGGAAAAAATCTCTTTCGAGGTCGTGCCGTTCGAGAGCGTATTGTTGGGAATATGCCCTAGAGGAAATCATGTATGATGTAATTCCCAAAGTATTCATAAAGTTATTAAGTTGTCCTTGTTTTGAACATCTGATACATGTCATTGAATATGTGATTCGATTGTGGAACTATGTATTCATGTTGTTCATACTAGATTGTCCTTGGTCATTTAGGTTGTGCTGGACACACACCCTAGACTAATGTGAGTGTTGGTTGATGACACGGTTCCACTTGTCATGGGCATGGTGATGCCATTCCAACGATCACGGACTTGGCTAAAGAGTTTAGCAAGTCGGACTGACCCACATTGAGATGCAACGAGCAAGTCGTCATTTGCATGTCTCAATCAATGTAATCCTTAGACCTGAGGTTGTCGCACAATCCGAGTTGTGGATCACCGACTTAGGTTCTGTTAAACGCTGCTTTGTGACAAGGCAGCTATAAAGGTAGAGTTCGGGTCGAATGAGAAGCAAGCTGCGTGATGTGGATAATCAAGATGGGATTTTGCCCCTCCGAATGGAGAGATATTCTCTGGGCCCTCTCGAGTGATATGATTCAGGAAGCATGGCCATGCGCGACTCAGTTAAGTGTTAACTGTGTCTGTTGACTAAGAGTTAGTCAGATGAATCACATATCACGGATCGAGAAGAGAGTCGAGCTATTTAAGGGATGACGATAAATCGCCTATAGTTCGACAAGGTATATCGTGAGGCAAAAGGGATTAAGATGTAAATCACATTGGAAGGTATGTCGTCATGACTCAATGCGACTTGGGAGTCGGCACGTTCTGCTAGGAGCCGCTACCGATTGATCGATTGAGAGTCGGACTCTAATCGTGTCCAAGTCTCCATGAGCCTGCAGGGTCGCACACTTAAGAGCGGGAGCAAGTATTGGTCGGGTTGGACCTGAACTGGAAATGGACTGAGTTGTGAGTCGGACTCACAGAGGGAATGGGCCACAAGTGTTGTGAAGCCCACTACCATTCGCTATATAAAGAGGGGCGCAGGTTGCCCAGCGGGCACGTTACTCCTCTCCCATGCGTTGGGAACCCTAGCCCCACTCAGTCCAGCCGTCGCACCGGACCTAGCAGTCCGCCGTCGGAGCTCCTCCCCGTACGTGTGGATACCGGCAGAGGTGCTGTTCGTTCAGCACTTCGACGTTCACGGGATCGGATCCGCTGGATCGGATCGTGGACTGCACTGCCCCGACGCGCTTCATCGATAATCCGCAACCGCACGTCTAGTGGTAATCATCGTGGCCTTCTACCTCGGCTAGATCTTGGAAGTACCGCGTAGGACAAATTTTCGTTTATCTCTACGCGTTCCAACAGTGGTATCAGAGCGGTAGCTTCTGATATTAGGCCCGAGATCCGTACATATGTGATATGTAGTTGGCGTTAGATGTGATCTAATTGCTGTTTTGGTGGTCGGTCTATGAGATAGATCGGTTTTGTACAAGGTTAATTGGATCAATCGTACTCGGGGTTAATGGATGATCAGGTTTCCGTGATCATACTGCTAAGGTCGTGGAACAACTTACCCCTACCGGTCGGTTTCCGCCATCGGGGTATACCGTGACACATAAATCCAGTTGCGGTGGTCAAAGATCAAAGAGTTTGATCGAATCGGAATACAGATCAGATTTGGGTAAAATCGTTTTATCCGATGAAGAAATCCATGATCGGGATGCAGATGAGATCTGCGCTTTCTAAAATCGTCGGGCGCTGCCCGCACCCGCGAGGGACCGCCGGCTTCGCCCTGTCGTAGCGCCTTAGATGTCGTTGCGAGTTTCACAACGCCGGTAGATATCGTATCTATGCATAACTTGTTTTGCAGGAAGTTGTGAATGGTATGGCTTATGTGCATATGATGTGTGTAATCCATACATGATCTGCGTATCATGTTTTTGTCAGCCGGCTGGAGCCTAGGTGTTGTCATTTTATTGTATACCGGCCTGCGTGTCGGATTCTCTATGTAATCTTTGATTAACTAGCTAGTGTAGCTTGTTGGAGAACCCGGTGACATGCAAGTCGATGTACAAGTCGGCTACATGGAGTAAGATGGCACGAGTCGACTTACAAGCTTCGTGGAGATGGAGATCACCATGAAGAGAGCCATACTATTTCACATTATAATTGCTTTATTTGTGTTATTGTTATGTCTCTATTTACCTCTATTTAGATAGTTGGTAGATTTTAATCCCTCAAAGAAGGTCTAGTCGGTCGCCCCACCAGTGCTGCACCATCACAAGTCGGACATTCTTGGTAGTGGGCTCATGAAATTGAGGTGCTACCAATTATTTCCGATTAGATGGGTTTGAGTCGTACTCTTACAAGCGGAAGCACTTGGTAATCTAGACGAGTCCATCACAACGGTTGTGGGGCTCGGGGCTCGGTAGGTTGGGAGCCGGGGCATGTGATGCCACCCAACTAACAGGAGTCGTATTGGATACGATTGGCAAGGTGTTGCCTACCTAGATCACTTGACGGCTAGCGGTGATGCTAAAGCTCACTAGTCGGCTTGCTTATTTAGGATCTTGAATCACTTAGCAACCATCGGAGGGGTGTTGGTTCTAGTGGGAGCATAAGTATTAAAGCGTTTAATATGCCTGCTCTTTTATGAATACATGTCTTAAGTGTTTTTGCATATTTTCTGTTGTAGATCAATGGCACCTACCAACCTTCCTCAGTTGTCCACTTTTGCGTTGAGGTCAATCCTAGAGAAAGATAAGCTTAATGGAACTAATATCACCAACTGGTACCGTAATCTGAGGATAGTCCTCAAGCATGACAAGAAAGAACATGTTCTGGAAAATCCACTTCTAGATGAGCCATATGACGATGCGACTGTCGCTGTCATGAATGCCTACCGTAAGACTAGAGATGAGTCTACGGAAATTAGCTGTCTTATGCTTGCACACATGGAACCGGACTTGCAGCAGCAGTTCGAGAATGTTGAGGCCTACGATATGATCGAAAGCCTCAAAAGTATGTTCCAGGCTCAGGCAAAGACCGAGAGGTATCAAGTCTCTCAAGCTTTGCTGGGCTGTAAGCTGAAAGACGGCGATCCACTGAGTCCGCATGTAATCAAGATGATTGGTTACATACAGTCTCTGGATCGGCTGGGCTTCCCTATTAACGAAGAGTTCGCTACTGATATAATTCTGAACTCTCTTCCTAGTGCGTATGGTCCGTTCATCTCGAACTACCATATGCATGGTATAGATAAGAGTATCACTGAATTACATGGGATGCTCAAAACGGCAGAGGCTGATCTAAAGAAAGGCGCCAGTCAAGTGTTGATGGTGCATAATAAGGCTAAGTTCAAGAAGAGTTCTTGGACTAAGAAGAAGAAGGATAAGTCAGGAGGCAACGCCCATGGCCCTGTCCATAGCGCTTCCTCAAAGACTAAGCCTTCTCCTACAGTCGGAGACAATTGCTTCCATTGCAAACAGGATGTCCACTGGAAGAGAAACTGCACCAAGTATTTGGCTGACAGAGCCAAGAGTGGAGGTATGACTTTCGACTCAGGTACACTTGCGTGCAATGTTATAGACATTTTTCTTGCTGATGCGCCTGATAGTTCTTGGGTATATGATACCGGATCAGTTATTCACATATGCAACTCGTTGCAGGGACTGGTAAGAACTAGGAGCGTGGCAAGAGGAGAGGTTGATATTCGGGTCGGCAACAAGGCGAGAGTCGCTGCGTTGGAAGTCGGCACGATGCAACTTCATTTACCTTCAGAATTTTTAATGGAATTAAATAATTGTTATTATGTTCCAGTGCTTAGTCGAAACATTATTTCCGCCTCATGTTTGATGAGACAAGGTTATGAGTCGAATATTAAGAATAATGGTTATTCTTTATATTTGAAAGATATGTTTCATGGCTTTGCACCCGTTCAGAACGGGTCATTTATTTTGAATCTTGATAGTGAATCGGTCTATAACATAAATGTTAAAAGGTTGAAACCAAATGATCTGAATATGACTTACTTTTGGCACTGTCGGCTTGGTCATATAAGTTGGAAGCGCATGAAGAAGCTCCATGATGATGGACTTCTAACTTCGTTCGACTTAGAGTCATTCGAGACATGCGAATCATGCCTACTAGGCAAAATGACCAAGACACCTTTTGCAAGGAGTTGTGAAAGGGCGTCCGACTTGTTGGAACTAATACATAGTGATGTATGTGGTCCAATGAGCACGACAGCCAGAGGTGGTTATGAGTACTTCATTACCTTCACTAATGATTTGAGTAGGTATGGATATATCTATTTAATGAAACACAAGTCGGAAGCTTTTGAAAAGTTCAAGGAATTCCAGAGTGAGGTACAAAATCAGCTCGGCAAGAAAATAAAGTTTCTACGGTCAAACCGTGGAGGCGAGTACATGAGCCATGAGTTTGATGACCATCTAAAGAGTTGTGGAATAGTTCCTCAACTCACTCCGCCGGGTACACCGCAGAGAAACGGTGTATCGGAACGGAGAAATCGGACCTTGTTGGACATGGTACGATCAATGATGAGTCGGGCAGATCTACCTTTATCATTTTGGGGTTATTGTCTAGAAACTGCAGCGTTCACACTAAACAGAGTACCATCAAAGTCAGTAGAAAAGACACCGCATGAGATGTGGACTGGCAAAAGGCCAAGTTTGTCTTTTCTTAAGATTTGGGGTTGTGAACCATTTGTCAAGCGACTTCAGTCGGACAAGCTCACGCCCAAGTCGGATAAGTGTATTTTCGTGGGGTATCCGAGGGAAACCTTGGGGTACTACTTCTACAACCGGGAAGAGGGCAAAGTGTTTGTCGCTCGGAATGGTGTCTTCCTTGAGAAAGAGTTTCTCGGTCGGGAAGTCAGTGGGAGCACAGTGCAACTCGAAGAAATTCGAGAGGAACCGGCTAGGGGCGAGTCGGCGAACGCCTTGGAGGCTGAGCCGGTCGTGGTACCTACACCGGTAACAGCACCTGAACCACGGAGATCTGCCAGATTACAAAATGCTCGTGATGTTTTACTGTTAGACAGTAATGAGCCGGCAGCTTATTCGGAAGCGATGGTGGGATCTGATTCCGAGTCATGGCTTGGAGCCATGAGATCCGAGTTAAAGTCCATGGATGAAAACCAAGTTTGGAATTTGGTTGATCTGCCTGACGGTGCAAGACCCGTCGAGTGCAAATGGGTCTTTAAGAAGAAAATTGATATGGATGGAAATATTTCCGTCTATAAAGCACGACTTGTCGTGAAGGGGTTCCGACAGGTTCAAGGAGTTGACTACGACGAGACCTTCTCGCCTGTAGCAATGCTTAAATCAATTCGGATCATGTTAGCCATAGCAGCCTATTTCGACTATGAGATATGGCAGATGGATGTCAAGACGGCTTTCCTTAATGGAAATTTAACTGAGGACGTGTATATGATACAGCCCGAAGGTTTTGTCGATCCGGCTAATGCTGACAAGGTATGCAAACTTCAGAAATCCATTTATGGGTTTAAGCAAGCATCTCGGAGTTGGAACATTCGCTTTGATGAGGTAGTCAAATCGTTTGGCTTCATCAAGAGCGATCATGATTCTTGTTTATACAAGAAGTTTAGTCGGAGCAAAGTAAATTTTCTAATCTTATATGTGGACGACATATTACTGATTGGAAATGATGTCATGATGTTGCAAGAAACCAAAGAGTCATTGGAAAGGAATTTCTCAATGAAGGATTTGGGTGAGGCGACTGTCGCACCCGGACTTCTAAAGGATACTCGCCGTTCCGTTGAACAGTAGTAGATTGGATTACGGGGCTTACCGGCACCCGCGTCCTCTTACGAGTAGGCCAACACACGTATGTGTGACAACCAACCCCTATCTGTTCAGCGTCGACGTAAACTATCCCATAGAAATCAGGACACTTCCATTGACGTACTTCAAACCATACACACATGGTACGTCAACGGCGTTGAACAACTGATATCACAACAGATCTCTACGACACAAAAGATTGAAATAAGTTGCAAATAGCTCTCATTAGAGTAGAGATAGCAAATACAATCATTCAGAGGGCACATGCCCCAACAATACATCATTACATCACAGCGGAAGCATTCAACATGTCCGAGTACAGACAAGAACCAAATAGGCCTAAGAGGCCGGAAACAAACAGACGGAGCCCATCCACGAAGTCTCGGATCCTGCCCGGGTCCGCTATCTACTCGTCAGCAGTCTCGTCCTACTCCACGTAGTTGCCACCATGTAGATCCTCGGAAATGTAGGTCTGCGGAAACCACAGCCCCAAAGGGGTCAGTACATAAACGTACTGGCAAGCAAGACTCACAGTTCACCAAAGTGTAACCCGTCAACACCAAGCACAGATGCCTTGGGTTCAACGGAGGAGAGGGGATATAAAAGATGCTGCAACTGGCTGCACTAACCAACTACAGAGATTCTACCACTTCCGGCTAACAGAAAAGGGATAAGATCGAGGATTGTAACCAACTGAAAGATAACTTCAAACAAACCCATCCTGGATCTCGCCCCTTATCCAAAGAAGCAATCCGAGGATAACTCACGCAGTTGTATTAAAGGTGAGTCAAGTTATGGTGTCATCAACCTATTACTAGTCAACTTATTAATCATTGGGTGTAACAGGTTTGATCATTATGTTTAAGTTGTCCTGAGTACTTGTTAGCCAGTACTTTCACCAAGTAATCCATAACCGCGGAAAACACGGCTTCTCGAGAAGATTATCCCTGCAGGGTTGCACCAATTTGGCCGTACACGCATGAATAACCCGCCAGATGGAAAGGCCCTTCCACCAAGCGGGGCACTCAACACAACTCAACTCTTCTCCGCATCAAGCCCAAAGAACCTTGGGCGCACGGCTAATCGAGCCCAGAAGAAAATGGACCCTCATAGCACTCTAAGAACGTGTCCCCCTATATGCCGACTACAAAAGTTCCACCCTGGCCTGGGCTCGCAAAAACATGCATGCGGCAAATGGAAAACACGAACTAAATGAGGCGATTTGGACGAGATGCGAATCGAATCAAATTGAGGGGGGCGCCCATACTCGCTTCCCACATGCGGTTAGTGCGCTCATCATGGATCAGTAGACAAGACCCTTTTCCTATTAGGGTCGACACTAGCAGGCCTCAAAACCACACAGGGCCTCCTGCCGGTGCCTTATCATCAAATTTATTATTAATAACAATTAGCATTAACAGGATTGATTGATTAACATCGAGCCCCCAGAACATAATAGAGATAGTAACAGAAAGTAACGGGTAACAGACTCGAGCAAAACAACCTAAGCATGCTAGTAAGACACTGGCTCAACCAAAGGGGTGATAGGAGGGGAGGTGAGGCAATATCAAGGTTAAGGGATTCATGTGATGGGTTCGTAACAGAAACAACTACTACTAAGGCTAGCAGAAAAGAACAACGGAAAGTATCGGTAACCAAGGTTGAAAGGAACACAGTGGTTCATGTGAGTGATAACTTGCCTGCAAACCCAGTAGCCTGGTACTGAGCTAACTCCTTAGAAGGGGTGTCGTAAGTATCGGCGGTCTCAACGTCGTCGTTTATCCGGGAAGAAGCAAACAAACAATGCAGAAAGATAAACAATCAATATCATGGCATAGGTGCACAAACATGGGATGATGCATGTCAGGTTAATAGATGCATCAAAATAAACTACTTGACAGATGACACAATTTAATTGGACCCATATGCAATTGGATTGCATATGGAAAAGATCCATTGAAATAAGTGGAAACAAATGATTTACAATTAATTATTATGTGAGAGTTGTTAGCATGATGCATGCATGATGATAACAACAAAATAACAACAAATAACAATGATAGATTCAAGTGAAAAAGGATTGGAACAAGTTTTGGAAAATCATTTATTAAGTTTGGAAAGTTTGGTTACTTAAAACATGTCACACAAGTAATTGTTGTTTTCATCAAGTTAAAGTGTTCAAATCAAATGACAAAGTTGATATTTGAAAAGAACATCAAATTTTAGTTGGATTACATGTTTCAAATATTGAAAATGGAATTAGGATAATTTAATTATGAATTAAACATTATTAAACAAGTTTTAATTGAATTTAGAACAAGTTTGAATAGCATTTGAATTTTATTTTTTCAAATCATAAATTCAAACTCACATTTGAAAAGTTCACACTTTGATGGTTTGAAAACATATTTTGCATGTTCAAAATATTTTATATTAAGCAAGTTATGATTTTATCAATTTTAATTGAATTAAACAAGGATTAAAGTATTTAGGCAAATTAAATTATTCAAACCAGGAAACAAAAATTATATTTGAATAGGTGGTTCAAAATGGCATGGAAAACATATTTTAGTTGCATATATTGGATTAATAAATAATTAGTTATGGAGTTTAGAAATTAGCATTTGAAATATTTAAGTTTGAATTTTAAATACATTTGGAGTTTCCAAAACAGTACACAAATAAGTTATTTGGAAAGATTATTAAATTTTGAACAGAAAACATATACAAGTTTTATTTATTAGACTTATAGATTAAAAGTTATTGATTTTTAAAGTTTAGTGCTTTATTCTGCCATTTTAAAGGAAATAGAAAACAAAACAGAGTTGTTTTAATTCTATTGTTACCGCCACGGGGTTAACCCCCAGTCACTGCCCCGTGGGCCTTGGGGCCAGCGTGGCGCGGCTAGGAGGTGAGGTGGCACGGGGGGTCTATGACTGGTGGGGTCGCGCACACGGGAACAAATCGAAAAAAGTGGTGCGGCCGCTGGGTTTCGAACCCAGGGCGCTAGCGCTGCGCGGATGGGATGGAACCAGTGCGGCTGCTGTCAGTTTGGTGAAAGGTACAGGGCGCGTTGCGTTTTGAGGTACCGCCTCGGGCTGGTACCCAGAACTGACGAACGGAACCTGAGGTTCAGTTATCGGTTCGACGGAGACAGAGACGGTCGGCGACCGTCTGCCGCTGCTGCGCTGGGCGCTGCCCTGGCGTGGGCTCGTGCGGGCCGGTGTGCCCGTGCGTTGTGTGTGCTGTCGCGGAGAAGAGGGAGAGGGCAGGGACGGTGGGCTCACCGTGGGCTGTCGAAGCGGAAGCAGCAGCAGGTGCGGACGATGGCGCTCGGTGGCGCCGTCGACGTCGCGGAGGAGGGGCTCCGAGGCCTCTCCGGCCCGGTGGAGGCGACGAGGAGGGAGCTGGGATGTCCCGGTTTCCATTCCCGCACGCGGGTGGGCCTCCCGCTTCCTCGGCGACCGGCGGTGGCGACAGCTTCAGAGAGGTTCGGTGGCAGGTGGCGGTGGGTTCAGGAAGAACAAATGTGATCAGAGGGGAGGTGGCGGCGATGGGTTGGTGAGTTAGGGCCTAGGGTTTGCCGCAGCGTGGTGGGAAGTTGGATACTTATGGAGAGAGGGGAGGGTGGTACGGCAATCATCTGGAGGGGGAGGAGGTGATCGGATGGTTCTGTAGGTGTTCGTACGCAGGTGACATCACCAGGAGGAGGAAGAAAGCGACAGGTTGAAGGGGTACTGGGCCAAGGAAATAAGAACTGGGTTGGCTGGTTATGGGCTGCTGCCTCCTCTTCTCTTTTATTTATTTTTGTTTCTTCTGTTTTTTTTTTGTAAGGTTTGGTTTTAGAAGAAAAACATAGCTTTTAGCTTAATGAAAATTCTAGAAAAATTAGGTTATGCTTGTTAGCTCAAAAGCAAACAGATGCCAACTTCTATTGTCAAAAGTTTGAATTTTTATTTGGTATTTGTATTTCAACCCACTTTGAATGAATTTTCATATTAATTAAACCTTATGAAATAAAAGCATTTTGATAGGTAGCCCCTAAGCATTAAAAGATTAAAATTAGTTGGTTGAATTGATAATGTTTATAAAGTGGTTATAACTCAACTTGGGTGCTGTTTGAAAGAATTTGATTTGAAATTGGAATATTTTGTTAATTAATAGAAACAACCATTTAATAGGGTGAACCATATTATTAGTTGGATTAGACACATTGGAAAGGTTTGATATTTGATAATTTCCAAATGAGGTGTTGATGATGATTTTGCTTTGAATTTGAAAACCAATTTGGAATTAATTAATTGAAATAAAAGCACCATTTTATTAGCTGATCAACATGAAATAAAAATGGAACAATTTGGTTGTTTTCACTTGTTATTTTTATTCCAAAAATTGTAACAGAACAAGTATGAAAACATTGTTTGAGTAAGGTTTGAATTTGAGTTGTGAAAACAGTGGAAAACAAATGCAACAATTTAGAAACAAAAGCAAACAACATGGAAACAATATGATGACATGATGCAATACCTTAATAAACATGAAACAAACATTCTAAATGGTAGGTTTTCATACTTGGGCTGTTACAAAACGCCCCCCCTTGAAGGAATCACGCCCCGAGATTCCTACTGAGAAAAGAAAAGGTCCGGGTACTTCTTGGGAAGATTCACTTGAGCTGTGACACGTGAAACACATCATGCACATTGGATAGACGTCAGGGAATTTGGAAACCACCGGAACATTTTCAAGTAAAAGGGAGTGGTTTTTGTATCTAGGGTGTATAGCTGGATAGAATTTGATTCATTTGGAGAATAGACTATCTGTAATAAGGGTGGAACAGAGTTATTGACATCAATCCACACCAAGAATGAGATCAATGTCAGAATCATCAACATGAGTAACGAGGAATATGTGGCCTCCCATTAGAATTGGATTGTTCTTACTTATCTTGGAAGTCAACATTTGAGATCCCGAGGAGTGAACAGAGATTTGTTTGCTTAGTGGAACCAGAATTAGGTTGTATGTTGTGGAAAGGATCTTTGACACAAAAGAATGTGATGCTCCGGTATGAAACAACACTTTAGCTGAAACAGAGTTTTGCAGATGAACGGGGAAACTTTGATTAGACGCCGGTAGAAGATCTGAAATGGAAAACAACAACAAGATTTCAACGGACGAAAAGGATGTTGAGAAGAACATGATATCAACATCGGGGAAAACGAGAACAAAACTCCTGAGGTACTATGGAAAACCCATCCGGCCTTCTAAAGGATCAATATCTACTGCTTAAGGAATAGAGGATCTGCTTCCGGGGCTTACACGCCTCTGTTCTCAATCATGAGTAGGCAACATGATAAATCATGTCACAACCACCTCCATTCCTATGGTCTAGTAGATATAACCATCCTAGAGAAACCAGGATTCGTGAAATCCTAACTTGAAAGTTTAGATGAGAAGGGAAAAACAACGTTGCACTTCCTTACCAGAAAAGGGAGGGAGGGTGGGGAAAAGAAGAAAAAGAACAGATTTCCTACTCTCACGTTTCAATTTTCCTGTATAGCTACAAAATAGTTTTCTAGACTCAACTGCGACCAGTAAAAGGGGATCCTACAGGCAGACAGGCTCTGATACCATTTGTCGCACCCGGACTTCTAAAGGATACTCGCCGTTCCGTTGAACAGTAGTAGATTGGATTACGGGGCTTACCGGCACCCGCGTCCTCTTACGAGTAGGCCAACACACGTATGTGTGACAACCAACCCCTATCTGTTCAGCGTCGACGTAAACTATCCCATAGAAATCAGGACACTTCCATTGACGTACTTCAAACCATACACACATGGTACGTCAACGGCGTTGAACAACTGATATCACAACAGATCTCTACGACACAAAAGATTGAAATAAGTTGCAAATAGCTCTCATTAGAGCAGAGATAGCAAATACAATCATTCAGAGGGCACATGCCCCAACAATACATCATTACATCACAGCAGAAGCATTCAACATGTCCGAGTACAGACAAGAACCAAATAGGCCTAAGAGGCCGGAAACAAATAGACGGAGCCCATCCACGAAGTCTCGGATCCTGCCCGGGTCCGCTATCTACTCGTCAGCAGTCTCGTCCTACTCCACGTAGTTGCCACCATGTAGATCCTCGGAAATGTAGGTCTGCGGAAACCACAGCCCCAAAGGGGTCAGTACATAAACGTACTGGCAAGCAAGACTCACAGTTCACCAAAGTGTAACCCGTCAACACCAAGCACAGATGCCTTGGGTTCAACGGAGGAGAGGGGATATAAAAGATGTTGCAACTGGCTGCACTAACCAACTACAGAGATTCTACCACTTCCGGCTAACAGAAAAGGGATAAGATCGAGGATTGTAACCAACTGAAAGATAACTTCAAACAAACCCATCCTGGATCTCGCCCCTTATCCAAAGAAGCAATCCGAGGATAACTCACGCAGTTGTATTAAAGGTGAGTCAAGTTATGGTGTCATCAACCTATTACTAGTCAACTTATTAATCATTGGGTGTAACAGGTTTGATCATTATGTTTAAGTTGTCCTGAGTACTTGTTAGCCAGTACTTTCACCAAGTAATCCATAACCGCGGAAAACACGGCTTCTCGAGAAGATTATCCCTGCAGGGTTGCACCAATTTGGCCGTACACGCATGAATAACCCGCCAGATGGAAAGGCCCTTCCACCAAGCGGGGCACTCAACACAACTCAACTCTTCTCCGCATCAAGCCCAAAGAACCTTGGGCGCACGGCTAATCGAGCCCAGAAGAAAATGGACCCTCATAGCACTCTAAGAACGTGTCCCCCTATATGCCGACTACAAAAGTTCCACCCTGGCCTGGGCTCGCAAAAACATGCATGCGGCAAATGGAAAACACGAACTAAATGAGGCGATTTGGACGAGATGCGAATCGAATCAAATTGAGGGGGGCGCCCATACTCGCTTCCCACATGCGGTTAGTGCGCTCATCATGGATCAGTAGACAAGACCCTTTTCCTATTAGGGTCGACACTAGCAGGCCTCAAAACCACACAGGGCCTCCTGCCGGTGCCTTATCATCAAATTTATTATTAATAACAATTAGCATTAACAGGATTGATTGATTAACATCGAGCCCCCAGAACATAATAGAGATAGTAACAGAAAGTAACGGGTAACAGACTCGAGCAAAACAACCTAAGCATGCTAGTAAGACACTGGCTCAACCAAAGGGGTGATAGGAGGGGAGGTGAGGCAATATCAAGGTTAAGGGATTCATGTGATGGGTTCGTAACAGAAACAACTACTACTAAGGCTAGCAGAAAAGAACAACGGAAAGTATCGGTAACCAAGGTTGAAAGGAACACAGTGGTTCATGTGAGTGATAACTTGCCTGCAAACCCAGTAGCCTGGTACTGAGCTAACTCCTTAGAAGGGGTGTCGTAAGTATCGGCGGTCTCAACGTCGTCGTTTATCCGGGAAGAAGCAAACAAACAATGCAGAAAGATAAACAATCAATATCATGGCATAGGTGCACAAACATGGGATGATGCATGTCAGGTTAATAGATGCATCAAAATAAACTACTTGACAGATGACACAATTTAATTGGACCCATATGCAATTGGATTGCATATGGAAAAGATCCATTGAAATAAGTGGAAACAAATGATTTACAATTAATTATTATGTGAGAGTTGTTAGCATGATGCATGCATGATGATAACAACAAAATAACAACAAATAACAATGATAGATGCAAGTGAAAAAGGATTGGAACAAGTTTTGGAAAATCATTTATTAAGTTTGGAAAGTTTGGTTACTTAAAACATGTCACACAAGTAATTGTTGTTTTCATCAAGTTAAGGTGTTCAAATCAAATGACAAAGTTGATATTTGAAAAGAACATCAAATTTTAGTTGGATTACATGTTTCAAATATTGAAATTGGAATTAGGATAATTTAATTATGAATTAAACATTATTAAACAAGTTTTAATTGAATTTAGAACAAGTTTGAATAGCATTTGAATTTTATTTGTTCAAATCATAAATTCAAACTCACATTTGAAAAGTTCACACTTTGATGGTTTGAAAACATATTTTGCTTGTTCAAAATATTTTATATTAATCAAGTTATGATTTTATCAATTTTAATTGAATTAAACAAGGATTAAAGTATTTAGGCAAATTAAATTATTCAAACCAGGAAACAAAAATTATATTTGAATAGGTAGTTCAAAATGGCATGGAAAACATATTTTAGTTGCATATATTGGATTAATAAATAATTAGTTATGGAGTTTAGAAATTAGCATTTGAAATATTTAAGTTTGAATTTTAAATACATTTGGAGTTTCCAAAACAGTACACAAATAAGTTATTTGGAAAGATTATTAAATTTTGAACAGAAAACATATACAAGTTTTATTTATTAGACTTATAGATTAAAAGTTATTGATTTTTAAAGTTTAGTGCTTTATTCTGCCATTTTAAAGGAAATAGAAAACAAAACAGAGTTGTTTTAATTCTATTGTTACCGCCACGGGGTTAACCCCCAGTCACTGCCCCGTGGGCCTTGGGGCCAGCGTGGCGCGGCTAGGAGGTGAGGTGGCACGGGGGGTCTATGACTGGTGGGGTCGCGCACACGGGAACAAATCGAAAAAAGTGGTGCGGCCGCTGGGTTTCGAACCCAGGGCGCTAGCGCTGCGCGGATGGGATGGAACCAGTGCGGCTGCTGTCAGTTTGGTGAAAGGTACAGGGCGCGTTGCGTTTTGAGGTACCGCCTCGGGCTGGTACCCAGAACTGACGAACGGAACCTGAGGTTCAGTTATCGGTTCGACGGAGACAGAGACGGTCGGCGACCGTCTGCCGCTGCTGCGCTGGGCGCTGCCCTGGCGTGGGCTCGTGCGGGCCGGTGTGCCCGTGCGTTGTGCGTGCTGTCGCGGAGAAGAGGGAGAGGGCAGGGACGGTGGGCTCACCGTGGGCTGTCGAAGCGGAAGCAGCAGCAGGTGCGGACGATGGCGCTCGGTGGCGCCGTCGACGTCGCGGAGGAGGGGCTCCGAGGCCTCTCCGGCCCGGTGGAGGCGACGAGGAGGGAGCTGGGATTCCCGGTTTCCATTCCCGCACGCGGGTGGGCCTCCCGCTTCCTCGGCGACCGGCGGTGGCGACAGCTTCAGAGAGGTTCGGTGGCAGGTGGCGGTGGGTTCAGGAAGAACAGATGTGATCAGAGGGGAGGTGGCGGCGATGGGTTGGTGAGTTAGGGCCTAGGGTTTGCCGCAGCGTGGTGGGAAGTTGGATACTTATGGAGAGAGGGGAGGGTGGTACGGCAATCATCTGGAGGGGGAGGAGGTGATCGGATGGTTCTGTAGGTGTTCGTACGCAGGTGACATCACCAGGAGGAGGAAGAAAGCGACAGGTTGAAGGGGTACTGGGCCAAGGAAATAAGAAGTGGGCTGGCTGGTTATGGGCTGCTGCCTCCTCTTCTCTTTTATTTATTTCTATTTCTTCTGGTTTTTTTTTGTAAGGTTTGGTTTTAGAAGAAAAACATAGCTTTTAGCTTAATGAAAATTCTAGAAAAATTAGGTTATGCTTGTTAGCTCAAAAGCAAACAGATGCCAACTTCTATTGTCAAAAGTTTGAATTTTTATTTGGTATTTGTATTTCAACCCACTTTGGATGAATTTTCATATTAATTAAACCTTATGAAATAAAAGCATTTTGATAGGGTAGCCCCTAAGCATTAAAAGATTAAAATTAGTTGGTTGAATTGATAATGTTTATAAAGTGGTTATAACTCAACTTGGGTGCTGTTTGAAAGAATTTGATTTGAAATTGGAATATTTTGTTAATTAATAGAAACAACCATTTAATAGGGTGAACCATATTATTAGTTGGATTAGACACATTGGAAAGGTTTGATATTTGATAATTTCCAAATGAGGTGTTGATGATGATTTTGCTTTGAATTTGAAAACCAATTTGGAATTAATTAATTGAAATAAAAGCACCATTTTATTAGCTGATCAACATGAAATAAAAATGGAACAATTTGGTTGTTTTCACTTGTTATTTTTATTCCAAAAATTGTAACAGAACAAGTATGAAAACATTGTTTGAGTAAGGTTTGAATTTGAGTTGTGAAAACAGTGGAAAACAAATGCAACAATTTAGAAACAAAAGCAAACAACATGGAAACAATATGATGACATGATGCAATACCTTAATAAACATGAAACAAACATTCTAAATGGTAGGTTTTCATACTTGGGCTGTTACAGCGACTTACATATTAGGAATCAAGATCTATAGAGATAGATCAAGGCGGCTCATTGGATTGAGTCAGAGTGCATATCTGGACAAAGTTTTGAAGAAATTCAAAATGGAAGAGTCCAAGAAGGGATTCTTACCAATGTCCCATGGCATAAAACTTAGCAAGACTCAGTGTACTTCGACGACTGATGAGCGGAGTAGGATGAGTGTGATCCCGTATGCTTCGGCAATTAGATCCATCATGTATGCCATGATTTGTACTAGACCAGATGTTTCCTATGCTCTAAGTGTTACGAGCAGATACCAGGATGAACCTGGCGAAGCCCACTGGGCAGCGGTTAAAAACATCCTTAAGTACTTGAGAAGGACTAAGGAAATGTTCCTAGTTTATGGAGGTGATGAGGAATTCAGTGTAAAGGATTACACAGATGCGAGTTATCTCACCGACTCAGATGATTCTCGTTTGCAATCTGGATACGTGTTCGTAATGAACGGAGGAGCTGTGAGCTGGAAGAGTTCCAAGCAAGATACGGTGTCTGCATCTACAACAGAGGCTGAGTATATTGCTGCCTCAGAGGCGGCAAAGGAAGCTGTTTGGATTAGGAACCTCCTGATAGATCTTGGTGTGGTTCAGGGCGCGTCCAGTCCTTTGGACGTATATTGTGACAACAATGGTGCTATCGCACAAGCCAAGAAACCTAGACAACACTTGAAGAACAAACATATACTCATGCGGTACCACCTCATTCGCCAGTTTGTCGAACAAGGTGATATCAAGTTATGCAAAGTACACACGGATGCAAACATTGCAGATCCGTTGACAAAGGCGCTACCACAGCCTAAGCATGAGGCGCACACGAGAGGTATGGGCATTAGATGCCTGGGCATATGATGCCAGGATGATTGACTCTAGTGCAAGTGGGAGACTGTTGGGAATACGCCCTAGAGGCAATCATGTATGATGTAATTCCCAAAGTATTCATAAAGTTATTAAGTTGTCCTTGTTTTGAACATCTGATACATGTCATTGAATATGTGATTCGATTGTGGAACTATGTATTCATGTTGTTCATACTAGATTGTCCTTGGTCATTTAGGTTGTGCTGGACACACACCCTAGACTAATGTGAGTGTTGGCTGATGACACGGTTCCACTTGTCATGGGAATGGTGATGCCATTCCAACGATCACGGACTTGGCTAAAGAGTTTAGCAAGTCGGACTGACCCACATTGAGATGCAACGAGCAAGTCGTCATTTGCATGTCTCAATCAATGTAATCCTTAGACCTGAGGTTGTCGCACAATCCGAGTTGTGGATCACCGACTTAGGTTCTGTTAAACGCTGCTTTGTGACAAGGCAGCTATAAAGGTAGAGTTCGGGTCGAATGAGAAGCAAGCTGCGTGATGTGGATAATCAAGATGGGATTTTGCCCCTCCGAATGGAGAGATATTCTCTGGGCCCTCTCGAGTGATATGATTCAGGAAGCATGGCCATGCGCGACTCAGTTAAGTGTTAACTTTGTCTGTTGACTAAGAGTTAGTCAGATGAATCACATATCACGGATCGAGAAGAGAGTCGAGCTATTTAAGGGATGACGATAAATCGCCTATAGTTCGACAAGGTATATCGTGAGGCAAAAGGGACTAAGATGTAAATCACATAGGAAGGTATGTCATCATGACTCAATGGGACTTGGGAGTCGGCACGTTCTGCTGGGAGCCGCTACCGATTGATCGATTGAGAGTCGGACTCTAATCGTGTCCAAGTCTCCATGAGCCTGCAGGGTCGCACACTTAAGAGCGGGAGCAAGTATTGGTCGGGTTGGACCCGAACCGGAAATGGACTGAGTTGTGAGTCGGACTCACGGAGGGAATGGGCCACAAGTGTTGTGAAGCCCACTACCATTCGCTATATAAAGAGGGGCGCAGGTTGCCCAGCGGGCACGTTACTCCTCTCCCATGCGTTGGGAACCCTAGCCCCACTCAGTCCAGCCGTCGCACCGGACCTAGCAGTCCACCGTCGGAGCTCCTCCTCGTACGTGTGGATACCGGCAGAGGTGTTGCTCGTTCAGCACTTTGATGTTCGCGAGATCGGATCGGCTGGATCGGATCGTGGACTGCACTGCCCGGACGCGCTTCATCGATAATCCGCAACCGCGCGTCTAGTGGTAATCATCGTGGCCTTCTACCTCGGCAAGATCTTGGAAGTACCGCGTAGGAAAAAATTTCGTTTATCTCTACGCGTTCCAACACGTATACCTTGCAATTATCGAACATCCAGCTTTCGCCAAATTCATGGCAAGATCATGTTATATTTATAACAAGCTGAAGATGCCAGGGCCAAAAGGAGGAGTAATCACCATATCAGGAGACTTTAAACTAGCAAACGAGCTGGAAAAAGGAAACGCCCTTTGCGCAGAAAAAGTGATAGCAAAGGAGGAATTGAAAGAGCTGGCAAAACAAGTATCGCCGATAGAAATGCCGGTAGGAAAAGAAAGCCGGAAGCCCGCAGATAGTTTCAAAGCTTCCGAGAATACAACACAAGTTATCCTTGATCCCAAAGATCCGACAAAATTTGTCGTAGTGTGGACAGGAATGACCGACAAATAGGAAAGCGTGCTCATCGAGTTCCTCCGTGAGAACTGGGATATTTTTGCCTGGTGTCCTGCGGACATGCCAGGTGTACCCAGGGAACTTTCTGAGCATCAACTCAAGGTGATTCCAGGATCTAAACCCGTCAAACAAGGTCTCCGTCGATTTGACGGAAGAAGACGGAAGGCTATTGGCAAGGAAATTATCCGGCTATTAGCAGCTGATTTTATCCGGGAAGTTATACATACTAAATGGTATGCGAACCCCGTATTAGTCCCGAAGAAAGATAGTACTGTTCTTAGGATGTGTATAGATTACACCGGCCTGAACAAGTTGTGTCCAAAAGATAGGTTCGCATTACCGCGAATCGATCAAATACTAGATGCCACTGCTGGCTCTGAGCTTTTATGCTTTTTGAATGCTTATTCCGGGTACCATCAAATACGTATGAGGAAAGAAGATCAAATCAAAACTTCCTCCATAACCCCATATGGAACATACTATTATATAACCATGCCTTTTGACCTGAAGAACGCAGGTGCAACTTACCAGCGTTGCATGCAACAATGTTTGCATAGTCAGATTGGCAAAAACGTTCATGTTTACGTGAACGCTATTGATGTCG
Source organism: Alopecurus myosuroides (assembly GCA_028641055.1). NCBI lineage: Eukaryota > Viridiplantae > Streptophyta > Magnoliopsida > Poales > Poaceae > Alopecurus > Alopecurus myosuroides. Next base: position 423,333,876 of record CM054057.1, read on the forward strand.
TTTCCAAGGAAAAGGACACACTCCTTGAAGATTTGCGAAAAACCTTCGAAAATTTGCGCACTTACAAAATGAAGTTGAATCCATTAAAGTGCGTATTCGGGGTTCCCTCGGGAAAACTTCTGGGTTTTATCGTTTCTCATGGAGGAATAGAAGTAAACCCGGAAAATATCAAGGCAATCTTAAACATCACAAGGCCTACGTGCTTAAAAGATGTACAAAGGTTGCCGGGTTCTGCAGCTGCCGTCAGCAGGTTTATGAGCCGGCTAGGAGACAAAGCTCTGCCATTATACAAATTGTTGAAGAAATCTGACAAATTTGAGTGGACAGAAGAGGCGGACAAAGCATTAACCCAGCTAAAAGAAACCTTGATGAAAGCTCCGATTTTGGCATCACCATAAGACGAAGAACCCATGTTACTGTATCTCACAGCAACAAACAGGGTTATTAGCGCTGTGATAGTTGTGGAATGGAGGAAAGAAGAGCAAAGCATACCAGATCAATATCCAGTATATTATATAAGCGAAGTTTTTTCCGATTCCAATCAAAGGTACCCACACTATCAAAGGCTGGCATATGGCGTGTTTTTCGCATCTCGAAAACTCCGCCATTATTTCCAAGGACATTCCATAACAGTGGTATGTAAACCACCACTAGGGGATATAACCAACAATGCAGACGCAACAGGCCGAGTAGCCAAATGGGGCATCGAGTTGGCTGCGTTCGACATTAAGTACCAACCCCGGACGGCAATTAAATCCCAGGCGTTGGCAGATTTCGTCGCTGATTGGACAGAAGCAATGGAAAACACACCAAGGGCGGAGTCAGAATACTGGGTTATGCACTTTAATGGATCCAAGATGAAGCAAGACGCTGGAGCTGGTGTAGTGCTAAAATCCCCAAAGGGAGATACTATGGAGTATGTATTACAAATACACTTCAACGCCAGCAATAATGTGGCAGAATATGAAGCTTTGCTTCATGGCTTGCACATTGCAAAAGAAATCGGTGTCAAACGCATATTATGCTATGGTGACTCAGATTTGGTACAGCATCAGCTCAACGAAACATGGGACGCCAAAAGCCCCATCATGGTCGAATATCGGAGAACGGTGGACGAGTTTGCTATTTTCTTCCTAGGATTTGAAGTACTTCACGTCAAAAGGGAAGAAAATTGGAATGCGGATGCATTAGCCCGCATGGGCTCGGAAAGAGTGAAAACCCTACCACCAGGCGTGTTTGTCCAACATTTGCATAAACCATCGATAAAAGGTGGACATGTTGATTATCCTCTGTGTCCGAGTCAATTGAAGTCCTGCTCGTTAACCCGGATTGGACAATTCCATATTTAAACTTCTTAGTAGATCACAAGTACCCGGATGGAGCAGACGAGGTCTTGCAAAGACAAATAAAACGTTTGTCAGATATATACCAATTAGGGTTATATCAGATGGTGGCCTAAAGTGTCGGATTACCAGGGTGGCCTGAATGGTAATGGGCTACGGTCCATTAGGCGGCCCAGTAACCTAACGCGCAGAAGCCGGATTCTAGAAGAAACCGGATCACGGCCCATGTGGTACGGCTTGGAGTAGAAGGTGGATTCTTGCCTTCCAAGTTAGGACTTATCGTAGTCTTCTAGGTTTCCTTTTCTGTAAGCCCTAACCCGGCTACTATATAAAGCCGGACGGGAGATAAGAAACATATAGACAATAAGCTAGAAGCTAACTCGCCGAGAGGTTGATCCTTGTCGAGTTAGCTAAAACCTAACTCACGTTGTACTTTGTATACTTCAGGCTTTAGCCCTGATTTAGTGAGATTGCAGGAGTAGGAACGCCGCCTAGTTGCGACGTACCGAACCTGGGTAAAACCCTGGTGTCATTGTTTATCATACAACCACGTCCCCCCACAAATTCTATCGGTAGTCTCATGGCACCCCCGTCTATGAATTCTACTACGATGGCTCGACAGTTTGCGCCCACCGTGGGGCCAGCGACGTCAGGCGTTATGTTTCGGTCAGGGATACTCGGCGGAATTGGTAGTACCATAACTTTCGGAAGTCTGGAATTCGACAACGACGTCGGGCGCTTCCTCGACAATGGATCATACATGCCATCACAGAATCATCTGGTAAGTGCATGCGTTTTACCGATTGGATCTGCAAACATCTTTATCGGATTAACTACAGAGGCAATGGGATTCTGTGGTGGAAGCAAATTTATCCCACCCGCCCTATACCCAGTCGAAGAAGACTATGACACTGGATTTTGCTCATATCACCGATACTCTGCTGAATCGCACTTTATCGGTATGGTGCAATCCGAGATCGCCGAAAACACGGATGAAAACAATCCCGTGGAAGAGGTAGAAAACAACATTCCCACAATAGAGGTGGATGATCCGACATCCGTCAATCTGATGACGAACTCGGAAGCTGACTCTGTGCTAGCCGCCATCGAGGCGAGATTAGAGTCGGAACACGGATTGGACCAGTTCGATTCTGAAGACAAAGATGTAGACGCTTTCGAAAGAAAGGTCAAATCCTTTCAACAGGGATTCCACGAATTACTGATGGCAAAACCTGCTGACAACACGGATGCCGAAAGTCAAGAAAGCCCTAGAACACCTCCGCTAGAGGAAATAGAGGATGGAGAAGTCAGTCCAACATACCCGGATGTCAAGGAATTGACAGAGGAAGAACCTGGTAAAAAAACCCTCTTACAAGAAAAAACACAAATCTTCCACGAAACTCCAATACAAGCTCCGGAAGAAAATTTTGGCTGATCCAGCCAACGAAAACCTGGAAGCAGGAGGAGGAAGTGGAGTTAAGCCTGCGGAGAAGAAAACGAAGGAAATCTCTGTTCCGCCAATGTCAGAACAAGATGAACAGGATCTACTTCAAACACCAGTGGGACCCCACGAACCCCCTAAAGTGCTAGAAGCCAGGAGACAAGCTCTCCAAATGCAACAACAACATCTATTCCGAACCCGGGAACATCTCCAAAAAACTCTAGCTGACATTAAGTTAAAGCAGGAAAAAATCGAGGAGTACGAGAGAAGGAATATGTCGAGACATCGTAGTAGTTTTCATAGACGGGGGTGCCATGAGACTACGGGTAGAGACGTGGGGAAACGTGGTGGTGCGAAGGACAAAAGCACAGGGTTTACCCAGGTTCGGTACGTCGCGATAATGCGGCGTTCCTACTCCTGCAATCTCACTAATCAGGGCTAAAGCCAGTGTATACAAGTACAACGTGAGGTTCTGTTTAGCTATTCGCAGAGGATCAACTTCCCGGCGAGTTAGCCTGTAGCTTCCTCCTTTTCATATCTCCCGTCCGGCTTTATATAATAGCTGGGTTAGGGCATACAGAGTAGGAAACCTAGAAGACTACAGCAACTATTAACTTGGAAAGTAAGGAATCTGCCTTCTACTCCAAGCCAGATCACGTGGGCCGTGATCCGGGTTCTTCTAGAATCCGGCTTCTGCGTGTCAGCTTACTGGGCCGCCCATTGGACCGTAGCCCACTACCATTCGGGCCACCCGGGCAATCCGACACTATAGACTACCATCCGATATACCCCTATTTGGTATATATCCGACAGTAGCCCCCAAGAAGGATCGAGACTCCGTTTTCGCCGTCTTTCGTCAAATGCATCCTTTCGAGAAATACTGGCCTGCAGTCTTGATTCTTCTTTTCTTCCTTTAAAGGAGATGGTAACGTAAAACTCGAAATCCAGAAAATCTGGCTTTTCTCACACGATCCTTCGTAGAGAAGGAACTTCCTACGTCAGCGCTTAAAACTTGCTGACGCAAGGGACGTTTGGGTTACTGTAGAGGCCCCAGACCGGTAGGTCCAGAACCCCTCATATGCATTCATTCACGATCCCAGAAGAACCAGTCGTGAACAACATACGTAGTTGGCATACAGAATACATCATCCATTACACGAATATAGAGTCTTACATAAATGGTCACATGACCAAGTTCTTGATAACTGCCACGCAGGACAGACATTCAAAGTAAACACAGCGGAAGACGATAAGCATAGCGTAGTAGAACCCGAGTCACGCCTCATCCTACAGGCTGCTGACTGGGAGACGATCCTAACTCGCAGGGCCATCAGCGTAGAACTCCTCCTCATAGTACTCCTCCTGAGGTGGCTCCTCGTAGTCTGGTAAGTAGATACCAGGGGCGAAACCAAATGAGTACATTTGAATGTACTCAACAAGACATCCTTTATTAGCTTACAATAATGCATACATGCTTATTTTGTGGAGTGGGTAGGCCATACATATGGTTCAGCTACCCATGACAGATAAAAGATTTGCCATGGTTGATTCTTCAAGTTTACCTCTTTGTAAACAAAATCATTTAAAATAAGGTAGTTTTGCTCTCGTAGATATCACATATCTTGGAGGTTTTATAATTCTTTTGGAAAAGAAAGTTTTTCTTTTCAGAAACTTTTTGTAATAGTTTCTTTCTCATCGGTATCTCACAGATACCAAGTAATTCCTCCATAGTACCTCTCAGGTACAAAAGCCTTCCTTCAAAACCTCTTTTGAAAAGTTGACACAATACTAGCTACATGGCCATTCAACCGTCCATATCCGAGGACGCGGCTATCTCGAAATAGTTTTACTCTGCAGAGGTGTACACACTTCCACTAGATCCAGAGTCCGCCATGAAACAACCATGGACTGTTCCCAACCTATGAGAACATCAGATAACTGGTCTTGACTATCCACTCTGTACAAGCTAGTACATGACTATCTCTTCAATTGGGGTTTCCCTCCCTGGCAAGCCATGTCACACACCGCTCAGTCAGGAGACCCAACTGCTGCATCCGGAGGGAAAATTAATCCCACACTTTAGATGTCCCGTATACTCACTCCTAGCGACATTTCGGTTCGGAGGATCCAATCCCCTATAGCCTTTTGAGATAGCACATATGAAAGTGCATTCTTGATATCTCACGGTTTTGTGTGTTTGTTAACAACATAAAGAAGTTGCTAACCGTATACGTTTTTCTTGTTAAAAGGTTGGTCATATATCAGCACGTATACGGTGTCAAAGAAATGGTGAAGAATTCGAAGATCAATGGAACTTTTCTGGCCTTCTACAGAGTTTCAAAGGAAAGGCCGGAAAATTCCGGGCATCCGGAATGGTTCCGGATTATTCCGGCCACTATAGGAAATTGTTCTGTTGCAATCCGGAATATTCCGGAACTTTCCGGCAGCCGGAATTTTCCGGGTCCATTCCGGCCACAACGGGAAATTGTTCTGTTGGCATCCGGAATATTCCGGGAGCCATTCCGGCCACAACGGCGAATTGTTCGGGTGGCATCCGGATTGCTCCGGAATATTCCGGGGTTCCGGAAAATTCCGGACCATTCCGGGCTGGTCGAAATCTGGCCCAAAAACGGCTAGTTTTCTTGGAGGCTATAAATAGAGCTTCACTTCTCTCTCCAAGGGTTAGCTCTTCCCAGCATTGAAGACACCATTAATGGAGCTCACCCACTAGCAAGATCTCCCTCCTCCTCCACCCAAACTCGTTGATTCCTTGAGGATTGAAGGAGGACCACCGGATCTACATCTTCACCAACCCGTTCTTCATTTCCCCCTCTCTAGCTCGAGGGATCTTGCCTAGGGTTTCCTCTTGTGGAGAACCTAGGCTCCTTGTTTCTTGTTGGTGATTCAAGAAGGTTTGGGAGCCCCCAATTAAGTTGTGGGTGTGTGCCCCAAGTGGTTTGTAAAGGATTTGATCCCCGCCTCAAAGGGGTTCTATAGTGGAAGGTGAACTAGGCCTTTGTGGCGAAGTTCATCGGAGATTAAGGTGAAGCCTTAGTGGCGTTGAGTAGGCCTTTGTGGCGAGCTCACACCTCTCCAACGAGACGTACTCCCCTAAAAAGGAGGAACTCGGAAATACATCGTGTCTCCGTGTGCTTCCATCGGTTACCTCGTTCCTCCCTCTCTTTACTTACTTGTACTTGTTGCATTGATTGCTTGTCTTGTCATATAGGTAAATTCATCACTAGTCGCACTATTTAAAGAATTTACCTTTCTTGTCAAGCCTAAATTTGAGAAAAATTAAAAATTGCCGTAGCACCTATTCACCCCCCCCTCTAGGTGCCCATACTATACTTTCAATTGGTATCAGAGCCTCGGCTCTTCTATCGGGCTTAACCGCCTAAGAGTTTAAGTATGGGTGATGAGGATGACGCTCCGTCCGAAGTAAATGTGTCCATGAATGATCTCAATGCTTTGAGAGAATCATTGACCTCATCCATAGACACTAAATTTGAGGAGTTGCGTCTACTCATGACAACACTCCTCAAAACCAAGGAACCGGAGGTGGTCGACTCATCCCCTCCGGAAACGGAGGGTGCCAAGATTGTGGTTGATGGTGAACTACCTAAAACTGCTTCCGCCGAACAATCCTCTAAGAAGGGTGCGAGTGGAAAGGAAGGATATAATGCCGTAGAAGGCTCATATTCTCCCGATCCTCCCATCCCTTTTCCTCATATAATTCCTAGGGGTGATCCACCTAAAATTGATGCATATTCTTTTCGTGAATGGCAATACTACATGGAGACTCACTTGAACTCTTCTTGTATAGATCTTTGGAGAATCACTCGTGATGGATACAAGCCATATGATCCCAAGAATCTCACAAGAAGAGAGGTTGTAGATTGCCAACTCAATTACACCGCTTTGTCCATCCTTCATCAAGCCGTGGGCCCCAATCACATGCCGCATCTTCAACACTTCTCCACCGCCAAAGAGACATGGGATGCCCTTGTCATCATGTTTGTTGGGAATGAAAGCATGCAAAGAAATCGATATGACACCTTGACCAATGAGGCCGAAGGATTCTTCATGCGTGATGGAGAAGATCACGTTGACATGTATCGGAGGCTCAAGTCTCTTGCCACCGCCTTCTCTAATGCGGGTGCAACACATATTGATGATGCTTGGATCAAGAGGAAGTTCATAATTGCCGTGATGCCTTTCGAGGGCACGGATATGAAGAGCATTCAAGGGAGACATGATTTCTCCACCATGACCTCTACCCAAGTCATGCAAGAGTTGAGCTCCTACAAAGTGCAAACCAAGAATGCTCTTGACAACCGGGCTAGGGCCATTGGAATGCATCAAGGAGCTTCCGTTGCTTTGAAGGCAAAGGTGTTGACAAGAGAAGTTGAGAATGATGAAGATGGTGAAGAAGCATTGCCTCCATTGAAGGAACAAGAATATGATCCCGTTCTAAAGGATCTAATAGCTCTCACCGTGCAAAAGTTTTGGAACAATCCCCCTAAAGGCAAGAAGTTTGTTGAGGAGAAGACCAAGTCTCGTTATGGTAATGATGGGGCTCAAAGAGTGAGATCTTGCTTCAATTGCCAAGACAAGTACCATTTCATCGCGGAATGCCCATATGAGAATAGAGAAAACCATAGTGGCAAGCTCATCCGCAAGGACAAGTCCAAGGTTGAATACAAGAAACCTCATTTCAAGAAGAAACCTTTCAACAAGAAGACTCCTACCAAGTTTGTGCTCTTGACTCAAGAGGAGTATGATTCCGGGAGTGATGAAGAAGAAGAAACAACAAGTGAAGTAGCCGCTCTAGCTATTGCTTCCACTCCATCTTCGTCATCCCTCTTTGAATCTCCCAATGAAAATCTTCCTCAACACGATGCCAAGTGCTTCATGGCTAAGGCCACGGAGGTATCATCTTCTCCCAACTCTAAGACCCCTAGTGAACTAGAACATATTGCTTGTCTTAGAGAGGAAGAGGAAAGAGCCTCCTTGGATCGTTTTATGTCTAACATGCAAGGGGAGACCAAGAAGTACGTTGAGCATCTCATGAGGCAATTGGGAGAGGCCCAAGAGGCCCTTGAGAAGAAAGGTGAGATTGAGAGAAGGGATGCGGATGAAATTGCATCTCTCTCAATGACTCTTGAAGAAGAGCATGATGGTAGAGTTTCTCTAGAGGATGAACTTGAAACTATTGAAACCACTCACAATGAACTTGTCTCTAAAATCATTAAGGAACGTGATCTTGCTATTGCTAAATATAAAAAGGCTAAAAAGGATAAAGTAGAGTTTGGGGTTGGTCATGGTAAACTAACCGAGGAGTTTGAAAAGCTAACCATTGCTCACAAAGCTTTGGAAAGCCAACACTCATCCCTCAAAGAGTTGCATGAACAACTTCAAACTCAACTTACTCAAGCTAACCATCCTAGCACTTCTACATCTTCTTGTGATCATGCAAAAGTTATTGAAGAAAATGCTAGGTTGAAGGATGAACTTGCAAGGCTCAAGGGTAAAAGCACTCAAGTTGAAAAGGTGGTGCTTGCCACCCCACAAGTGGTTGCCTCAAGCACTAATGCGGTCATTTCTAGACCACAAGTGAGTGCTCCAAGGCAACAAGTGGGCAAGCAAGGTCTTGGCTATGTTGCCAAGAAAAGGAACAAGAAGAAGAAGAACAAGAAGAAGAACAAACATGTCGCTTCGGGTGGTATTGTCTTGAGGGACAACACTACTCGTAGCTCCTCCGCGGGAACTAACAACCCACACCATTTCTTATATGTTGATTATTATGGTGTTGTGCAAGCTAAATACGTTGGTCCTATTGAGGGTTTCATTGACTACACTATATGGGTTCCAAAGACCCTTGTTGCTAACATGAAGGGACCCAACTCGGGTCCTAACTCTAGTCAATGATCTCTTGCAGGACTATGCTTCCGGTGGGGCTAAATGGATTCTTGATAGTGGATGCACTAATCATATGACCGGAAGCAAAGAACTTGTGACGGAGTTGCAACCAAATGATATCCAAGCAACCGTCACCTATGGGGACTCATCCAAGTCTAAGGTATCCGGATTTGGCAAGGTTGTGGTGGCTCCCGATATCACTATCGTGAACGTCATGCTTGTCGAATCCCTTGGTTACAATTTACTTTCCGTCCGTTCTCTTAGTAAGATGGGTCTTTCCGTCTTCTTTGATGGTGATATTGTGGTCCTTTTGAGGAGCAAGACTCTTGACGTCGTTCACGTGGGACATGTTGAAAATGAGTTGTATGTGGTGGACTTTTCGAAGTCAACCAACACTCAAGCAATGTGTCTTTTCGGGAAGGCGGACTTGGGATGGTTGTGGCATCGCCGCCTATCCCATGTCAACATGAGAACTTTGCAAAGTCTTCACAAAAGTGGCCTTATTGTCGGACTAAAAGAAAATGTTTCCTTTGCAAAGGATCGCGTTTGTAGGTCGTGTGTTGAAGGGAAGATGCATGATATTGTGCACAAGGCCAAGACTATTATCTCATCAAAGAGGATCTTGGAGCTTCTCCATGTTGATCTCTTTGGTGCCGTGCCCGAGGCAAGTCTTGGCGGCAAGAAGTATTGCTTGGTGATTGTCGATGATTATTCAAGATACACTTGGGTGTATTTCTTCAAGTGCAAGAGTGAGACTCAACAAACCATCATCGACTTCTCCAACGAAGTGCAACGTCAACACAATGTGCAAATCATGGCTATTAGGAGTGATAATGGGTCGGAGTTCAAGAACTATACATTGAATGAATTTCTTAGTGAAGAAGGCATTCGTCACCAATACTCCGCCACTTACACTCCTCAACAAAATGGCGTTGCCGAAAGGAAGAATCGCACTCTCTTGGATATGGCAAGGACCATGTTGGCGGAGTACTCTTCTCCCCAATATCTATGGGCCGAGGCCGTATCCACCGCATGCCACTCCTCCAACCGCCTCTACATCCGCAAAGGCTTGTGCAAGACCCCATATGAGATCCTCACCGGCAACAAGCCCAACGTATCCTACTTCCGTGTATTCGGTTGTAAGTGCTTCTATTTGATCAAGGGTATTAGGTTGTCGAAATTTCAATCCAAAACTATTGAGGGTATCTTTGTTGGTTACGGTGCCGAATCCCACACTTATAGAGTCTATGACAAAGCCTCACGGATAGTCATAGAATCTTGTAGTGTGGTTTTCGAGGAAAATGACGGCTCCCAAGTGGCGCAATTTCATGTTTCAAATGTAGATGTTGAAATGCCTCAAGAAGCCATAGGAAGGATGGGCGTGGGATTCTTCCGCCCCATCGAGGGACACCTTGTGGCGACTCGAGAAGGACTATGCTCTACCCAAGTGGAGCCCTCCTCTACATTTGAAGATAAAGCCTTGGAGCCACCTTCTACACCTAACCGAGAACATATTCAAGACCCTCCTCTCGTTGATCAAATGACTCCGCAAGTCGTACCCACTCCTCTCACTAATGCGAGTCAAGATCAAGGCCAAGATCAATCGTCCTCGTCATCCTCTTCTCATGTTGAAGCTAGTTGTGAAGATATTGTTGATGATGATGTTGATGATCAAGGCCATGATGGTCAAGATGGGGACTCAAATGATCAAGATGATCAAGTATCTCCTCCTCGCAATAATGAGGAGATCGAAGCCCGTCGCATCAAAAGGATAAGAAGAGCTTTGAAGCTAATTGATGCCCAAGATGACAAGGTCTTGGAGGATGTTCAAGCTAGAAGATCCACTAGAAGGCAATTGGCTCATTTTTGTGAGCATCAAGCTCATATCTCTATGGTGGAGCCTAAGAAAGTGTATGAAGCTCTTGAGGACTCCGATTGGGTTGAAGCTATGCATGATGAGCTCAATAACTTTGAGCGCAACAAAGTTTGGAGATTGGTTGAGAAGCCCAAGGATTGCCACAATGTTATTGGCACCAAGTGGATATTCAAGAACAAGCAAGATGAGAATGGCATTGTCATTAGGAACAAGGCAAGATTGGTCGCTCAAGGTTACACCCAAGTTGAAGGCATTGACTTTGATGAAACCTATGCGCCCGTGGCTCGCCTTGAGTCCATCCGTATCCTCCTTGCTTATGCTTCCTCACATAACTTCAAGTTGCAACAAATGGATGTCAAAAGTGCTTTCTTGAATGGTCCACTAAAAGAGGAGGTATATGTTAAGCAACCTCCGGGGTTCGAGAATCTCAACTTTCCCAACCACGTTTACAAACTTGACAAGGCTCTCTATGGTCTCAAACAAGCACCCCGTGCTTGGTATGAGCACCTTAGGGAGTTGTTAGATGATCGTGGTTTCGAAGTTGGGAAGATTGACCCCACTCTCTTCACCAAGAGAGTAAAGGGAGAGCTTTTCATATGCCAACTCTATGTGGACGATATCATCTTTGGCTCAACTAACCAAGCTTTCAATAATGAGTTCTCTAAGCTTATGACTGACAGGTTCGAGATGTCTATGATGGGTGAGCTTAAATTCTTCCTTGGCTTTGAGATCAAGCAATTGGCCTTTGGTACCTTCATTTCTCAAGCCAAGTATACTCAAGACATGCTCAAGAGGTTTAACTTCCAAGAGGCAAAGATCAAAACCACTCCTATGCAAGTCAAATGTCATCTATCTCGCAATCCAAAAGGGAGTAAGGATGTGGACCAAAAGCTCTACCGTTCTATGATTGGTTCTTTGCTCTATCTTTGTGCATCTAGGCCCGATATCGTTTTGAGTGTAGGTGTGTGTGCAAGGTATCAAGCGGCTCCTAAGGATTGCCATCTAATGGCGGTTCATAGAATCTTTCGTTATTTGGTTCATACCTCAAGATTTGGTTTGTGGTACCCAAAGGGGACACAATTTGCTCTCAATGGATATACGGATTCCGATTGGGCGGGTGATCAAGATGATAGGAAGTCAACTTCGGGGGCTTGCCAATTCCTTGGTAGGTCCCTTGTAAGTTGGTCCTCGAAGAAACAAAATTGCATCTCTCTCTCCACCGCCGAAGCGGAATATGTTGCCGCCGCGAGTGCATGCACCCAATTGCTATGGATGAGGCAAACTCTCAAGGAATATGGAATTCATTTGGACAAAGTGCCTCTTCTATGCGACAATGAAAGTGCTATCAAGATTGCATACAATCCGGTGCAACACACAAGGACGAAGCACATTGAAATTCGCCACCACTTCATCCGTGATCACGTGGCAAGAGGAGACATTGCACTCGGTTATGTGCCCACCAAGGACAATCTTGCGGATATTTTCACGAAGCCACTTGATGATGCAAGGTTCACATTCTTGAGGAATGAGCTAAATGTGATTGATTCGAGGAGCTTGGCTTGACTATCTTGCGCACACCCCTATAGATGAAACGTGGTCGAGCTTAGATGTAGGCATGGACATAGGGGGAGTGCTATCCTAACACATTGGGTTCTCCCTCCCCCCGTTATGCCCATAGCAAAAATTCATTGTGATCTCTCTTTTCTAATGTTGAATTGTGAGCTTCAATGTTGAGTTTTGGCAATGCCCCCAAGATATATCTTCGCGGTTGCATACCATGAACTCTTACATGGTGGCTTAGGCCACCAACCTCTCCCTACGTGAAGAGTTGGTTCTTAGTTGCATATCTTATGGTTATTGTGTTTCTTGTCCGAATACTACTTCTCGTTGCTATTTCGATCTTATTTGGTTCTTTTCCGAGAAGTAAGACTAGGAAACCTAACCCTTGTGTTTTGCTCTTTGTATCCTCTCCCATGTTCATCTTTGCATATGCCATACTCCACACATCACACATCATTCCTTGCCTTTCAAAACTTGCCTACTCCGAAATTTTGGAGCTGACTGTTGCTCCTGCCGGAAAATTCCGACCATCCGGAATTTTCCGGATCATTCCGGATTGCCGGATTGCCCCGGAATATTCCGGACCTCCGGAATTTTCCGGGCCATTCCGGATGGGCAGTTTTCGTCTATAAATACCCCCGCACGCACGGGAGGAAGTTTTCCTCCACTTCTTTCACCCCTCCCGTGCCCTAGCCGCCTCCTTTCGTCGATTTCGTCCCCGTTGCCCCTAGGGAGGATTGTTGGATCCCTCCCGTGGACAAGGACATCCCCATGGACGGTATGTTGTTTGGCATCTCTTTTTCTTCGTTTTGATTGGTTGATTTTGGCTCTAGATGCAATCTCACTAGGGTTTGATCTAGTTCCAAGTTCTATCAATGTGTTTATCTTGCCATTCACTACCTAGATGCCATGCTTCCCTTCGATCTAGTCTAACCAATCTACATCTAGACTTAGATCCCAATCTTAGTTTGTGGCCTTCCCATGTTTTCCAGCACGTAGATCTATACTAGGCGCATCCTCTTTGGTTTCCTAGATGTTTGGTGTAGTTGTGAGACAAAAATTCGAAGTCTTAGGCAGTTCCTCGAATCAGATCGAGAAGCCCGGAATTGCTCCGGAAATTTCCGGCTCAGCCGGAATATTCCGGACCATTCCGGCCCAGCCGGAATATTCCGGATCACTCCGGAATTTTCCGGATGCTGCCAGGAATTCGAGCTTTTGCACTACACCTAACCTTTTGGAGTTCCTTTTGACCCATATGGCATATGCACTTATCTTTGCTACTCCTGTATCCTCCATTCGCAGGTCCTGGAGCTCGTACTGGTCTGAAAAGGAAGCAATCTGTTTCAAGGGGTGCTCGTCCGGTCAGAGGACGGGCTGGTCGTTCCTCCTCCTTCCATGAGACTCGTGAGGATGCCAACACTGAGTCAGTTCCTGATATTGATCTGAAAACCTGCTCCGTCCCTCAGTGGAAGTATATCAAGCGGAAGAATCCTTACCGCTTCCCCGAGTCCACCTGTGAGGATCCTCGGTTCTGGACAAATCTGCAGCTCAAGTGTTGGGAGGAATTCTATTCTACTCAGCAGCCTCTTACTTGTGTGCAAGCTCAAATGGACATGGATGTCTACAATAGGTACGAGAACTCTGAGCTTCGCCATGTGCATGCCTGTTTGGAGAAGTTTGGCATGATGCCACTGTTTGACAACACTGAGGGTGAGTACTGCCCAGAGTTGGTTGCTCAGTTCTATTGCACACTCCATGCTAAGGGTGATGCCACACGCTCCATGACTTGGATGTGTGGTGAGCAGAAGATCTCCAGCAATTTGACTGAGTTTGCTGAGGCCTTGGGATACACCTGGTCTGCCACCTATGCTGATCACGGTTACAGGATTCATGATGCCCCTGAGTATGATATCTCCAGTCTGGATTTCTGCTATCCCCCCAATGCTAAGGGCAAGACTAAGCCCTTCAACTCCAACATGTACCCCTACTACAACTTGCTCTCCAAAATCTTCCGTGCCTCCATTGTGATAAAGGCCGGTGACTTCTCAGCTATGAGGGCCTTCATGGTGAACCTCATGTTCCTCACAAGGCCTAAAAATCAAAGGAAGATTGACGTGATGGATTTCATCTACCGAGAGATTTGTCTTGGGGTCATGGAGAAGAGGAAGCCCGCCTATGGCCCACTCATTCAGAAGTTCATCAATTTCAAGGTGGGGGTTGAAATCATGGAAAACTTTGATGTGATCAAGTGCAAGAAGATGGCACCCCGGTTGATCAATGGAGATGAGATTCCGGAGTTTGCCAAGTCCAAGTCCAAGTCCCCCTCGGCCACTCCTTCTGCTTCCTCAAGTGGCATTCCTGAGCGTCCCTCTGGTGGAATTGCAAAGTTTTTCAAGGCTATGTTCAACATGTGCAAGGACACTAGGGCCATTGCCCATGAGGCGCATGAGTTGGCCAAGGAGACTCGGCGTATTCAGAACGCTGACCGTAGGCTTGCTGGGATTGATGTACCTGCTGACCCCGTGTCACTTGCTCCTGCTGTTTTGGTCCCCATTGAGATGCCCGAGATCCATGATGATGACTTCTATTTTGGGGTCCCACCGGCAGATGTTGATGATGAGGAGGAGCTGTCCAACGATGATGATGACTTTGATGCTGCTGGGCTTGGAGGACGCGGTGATGAGGAAGAAGGCGATGATGAGGAAGAGCATGGAGAAGATGACTTCATGGAGTGATCTCTTGGGGCGCTAGTGGGCTCTTTGTCCCTTTTTGGCGTCTTGATGCCAAAGGGGGAGAAGGAGTCCCCCATATTAGGTTTCCACGGGATTTGCAAGGGGTTGGGGCACAAGTCTTTTGCTTTTGATTTCGATCTTATAGGCTTGTGCTCCGGTATCTTTATTTCGTTTCCTAGTTTTAAAACTTCGTTCTATGTGTGTGGAACCTCGTGACGTATTCGTGTCACCCCTCCCGTGGTTATGTTACTTTTATCATGCGTACCTTATTGTCTATGATTATCTGCATGATTGTATGAACTTGTTTTCCCGGCTTGGTGTTTAAAACGTAGGGGGAGCAAAACCTATGAAGTGTGTGTCTCACGACACACATCGAGGTAGAACTCCGTCTATTTTTTGGACACCATTTCTTTAGTTCATATTGTTCATCCCGTGAAATCTTTATGTTGTCATCAAACACCAAAAAGGGGGAGATTGAAAGTGCATTCTTGATATCTCACGGTTTTGTGTGTTTGTTAACAACATAAAGAAGTTGCTAACCGTATACGTTTTTCTTGTTAAAAGGTTGGTCATATATCAGCACGTATACGGTGTCAAAGAAATGGTGAAGAATTCGAAGATCAATGGAACTTTTCTGGCCTTCTACAGAGTTTCAAAGGAAAGGCCGGAAAATTCCGGGCATCCGGAATGGTTCCGGATTATTCCGGCCACTATAGGAAATTGTTCTGTTGCAATCCGGAATATTCCGGAACTTTCCGGCAGCCGGAATTTTCCGGGTCCATTCCGGCCACAACGGGAAATTGTTCTGTTGGCATCCGGAATATTCCGGGAGCCATTCCGGCCACAACGGCGAATTGTTCGGGTGGCATCCGGATTGCTCCGGAATATTCCGGGGTTCCGGAAAATTCCGGACCATTCCGGGCTGGTCGAAATCTGGCCCAAAAACGGCTAGTTTTCTTGGAGGCTATAAATAGAGCTTCACTTCTCTCTCCAAGGGTTAGCTCTTCCCAGCATTGAAGACACCATTAATGGAGCTCACCCACTAGCAAGATCTCCCTCCTCCTCCACCCAAACTCGTTGATTCCTTGAGGATTGAAGGAGGACCACCGGATCTACATCTTCACCAACCCGTTCTTCATTTCCCCCTCTCTAGCTCGAGGGATCTTGCCTAGGGTTTCCTCTTGTGGAGAACCTAGGCTCCTTGTTTCTTGTTGGTGATTCAAGAAGGTTTGGGAGCCCCCAATTAAGTTGTGGGTGTGTGCCCCAAGTGGTTTGTAAAGGATTTGATCCCCGCCTCAAAGGGGTTCTATAGTGGAAGGTGAACTAGGCCTTTGTGGCGAAGTTCATCGGAGATTAAGGTGAAGCCTTAGTGGCGTTGAGTAGGCCTTTGTGGCGAGCTCACACCTCTCCAACGAGACGTACTCCCCTAAAAAGGAGGAACTCGGAAATACATCGTGTCTCCGTGTGCTTCCATCGGTTACCTCGTTCCTCCCTCTCTTTACTTACTTGTACTTGTTGCATTGATTGCTTGTCTTGTCATATAGGTAAATTCATCACTAGTCGCACTATTTAAAGAATTTACCTTTCTTGTCAAGCCTAAATTTGAGAAAAATTAAAAATTGCCGTAGCACCTATTCACCCCCCCCTCTAGGTGCCCATACTATACTTTCAACATATACTAACCCTAACAAGTTTTTAATCAAGCCCCTACCCATATTGGGGTAAAGTGGCAGTACGATAATGGTTGTCCAGCGAAGACTAGGTTATGTGTCTTTTGTAAACATTTCTCATAAAATTTCCCATCATAACAATCCTTCCGGCAGACAGGGTCTCACCCTTCCTCCGGGGTTTTCCTTCCATAAGGCATTTGTTTACAAAAACACATTTTATTTAGTTCATTTAAGAACTCAGGTTTTAAGTAGGTGTATGGTATTTATATACCATTTAGTGTCTAAGGGCTTGGTAATACCAAGTTGACTATTATTATGAGTCCTTATACTAGTAGTATTAATAGTAGTAGTAGGATTCACACAAAAATAGTTTTTGAAGGCATGGTTTTGTAAAACTTCAGAAGTGAAAAGCATGCATGATAGATAATGATAAGTAGTTATACAGCAAGCATTAGGATGGCTTGCCTTGGTACAAGTGATGGTCCTGATCCTGAAAGTAACAGGAGTTGCAATACCCTTCTTCAGCAATTCCTTCCTCCTCGTTTTCTAACGTCGTAAAAAGAAATAAAGACACACCTTCAGAACCAAACAGGGCAAGCAATGCTACAAGCAATACATACAGCAAGCAATCAAGAAGTACCACCCAAAGTTCTCAATTTTTCCTTTAAGAAAAATTGGCATAAAAACTATAGTTGGAAAAATCTGCTTTTTCCTAGTGCTTATGTGTGGCCAAAACAATGATTCTTAGTTAAGAACATTATGGACCAGTGGGATATAGAACATGTTACTGGACAGTAGGGTGTCCCATAAAACACATTTTGATGCCTAAAAATTCCCACAACAATCTCTATGGCTAGCACACACAATTTGCTAAATTACTCAAGTGGTGAAATAAGTTCATGACAACAAGTCAAACCTATTTTCCACCATGAGGCAAACATACCAGTGGGTGTTCCACTAGCAAAAATGCTCACCAAGAGGTCAATAAGCCTCTGGTCACTTTTATAAAAGTGCTCAAAACAAACAAACAAGCACCCAAAAATTCCTACTCATACTAGTAGAAAATTTAGGAAAACTACTAGACTAGTTTAGGCTATACTAGCTAATTTTATGCACAAGTGTGCAAGCTAGCAGAGGCAAGAATATACCTCCAACCTGTACCATAAGTGCTACTGGATCTCACAACAATCTCATAAAAACATAGCTAGGAAGCAAAGAAAAAATATGCTTAAAAAGCTACACATGTGAGGAGATTTATTCCTAGTCACCCAAGTGCTACTCATGCTTTTGTGCTATTTAATAGGAAATCTATCAGAGGTGAAAACCCTAAGGAAAATACTGCCACAAGTACTTTTCATCCTCTGGTTTCAATACCAAAGAGTCATAATTTTCCCTAGTGGAAAACAAGACACAAAAACATACATGAATATCCTAGTGTGAAATCTAGTCCTTAAGCATTTCTATTTTAAACCTATTTCAAACACAAGCACCAAGCATCCAGAGGTGCTATAAACAAACTAACAGTACCTAAGTGGTACTGGTTCCATGGAAATCAATCTAGCAACTAGCCTAAAAATTCATTTAAAGATCTACTCAAAACATACATAAAAATCTAGCTATTAGCAAGACCTATGCAAGGAAAACTAGTTCTAAAATGCTACCATTCAAACCATTTATTCTAACATGTTCAAATAACTTGTATACATCATAACCACAATGGAAAACAACATAACAAGCAAGAACACATCATTTGCAACTCACAAAATTAACATACAAAGCAAGATCTAGAATTAAAAATTAGACAGAAAGTAACCAAAACTTGTTCTGTCTCTCTAAATTTTTCTGTGGCTTCAAAAAGTAAATCCTTCTAGGATGTGATATCCTTATCACTAAAAGCCTCTCCAACTTGCCTCACTCAAAATAATATCCCAAACTCCCTCTAAAATTCATGGAATAGCCCACTGATGTTTTACCAAAATGGATGGCATTTCCAAATGGTAACTCACCTTGATGCAAACTAAAATTCTACTGGTAGGTATTGGAAAGGGCTTTCCAAAACAGTTGAGTTTGCTCAAAAATGTTTTGTATTTTTGAAGTTCTATTCATTCAATTTTTAGGGTACTGTCTGGCATATGATTTATAGAAAAATCATAAAAACTCAAAACAAGTTTCTGCCAGTGGGATATGGTTGTAATTTTGTATGGCTACGAGTACAAAAATTAGCAAGCTAAAATAAAAAGGTTTGCTACCTTTTCCAAGCCTAAAGCTAACACCTATATTTTCTGCCAGAAAAATTCTATTTAGGAAAACTAACAGAAAAATGCTAACTGGGCTGGATCTGGCGCGCCTGGCCCAACAAACGCGCGGCGCAGCCCGCTAGTACGCGCGCTGCGCGCGAAGCGGTAAGTTCAAAGGGGACCGTCGATTTCTAGATCGACGGCTCCTGTGCCTTCTTCCTCCCCGCGTCTCTCTTCTCTCTCTCTCTCTCAAAACTCGGACGAACACTTAGCGATTCTTCGCGGTAGCTCACCTAGGGCTCGAGAGAAGCAGTGGGACGGTGCGGGTGTGGGAGAGGGTGGCCTGGGCGACTCCTTGGCGCGGGCACGGGTGGCGAGGAGGCAGGGACACGGCGGCGGCTCGATGTCGCTCTGCGGCTGCTCCGAGGACGGCGGCGAGGAACCTGCAAGCGAGCGGTGGCCAGAGGGTGTCAGGGAGACGGCTAGGGTTACGGGGAGTGCGCGCATGTGAAAAGGGCGAGCTCACACGCACGGGATCAGTTGAATCGACGAGGTGGATCTCACGGTGGCCGGCGAGGGAGAAATGCCCGTGCTCCTCGCACACGGCGAGGCACGGCTTGGCGTCTAGGGGGTGGGGTAGTGGAGTGGTAGGGTGTGTCCAGGCGAGAGGGCTTGGTCCCGATTGCTTTGTAGCCACGAGGCCAAGGTGGGGGTGCTCGGGTGGCAATGGCATGGGCATGCCCTTGCCCTTTGGGGTTTCTCCACAGGTGGCCACGGTTCCAATTGGTTCCTAGGGGTCAAGCCAGTACAATTTGGTGAGCTAGGCCACAGCAAGGGCCAAGGGATGGGTAAAAGAAAAGGAATAACACTATTTCAACCACTAATGTGACATCACACATTAGTCAAATGCCACCTCATATTTCTCTCTCCCTAGCCAGCCCAAAGGGGATCCAATGCCACCTTCTAGAAGGTTACTAACATGGTTTTCGAATTGGCAAGGTGGCCTGGCTTGGATCAGTGCACAAAAGCTAAAATCATCAAGTCCAAAAGTGTATTCACTGTTCTGTCAGAAAAATTCAGTTAGGCAGTGTTTTCTGAATTTTTCTAAGTGCTGGAAAAGCAGACAGAGATAGCAAAAGTTGGGCTTGTTTTCACCAAGCAAACCAGCTCTAAAATGAGTGATTTAAAATGCTCAACAAAGAACAACTATCCAAGTTTCAGATCCAACCATTTGATTTGAAAAAAGATGGGTTTATGGCTCTGAAAATAAATGGCAAAGTAGGTACATTCTCTGTTTTTAAAATGCTCAATTTTCTGTCCTGACAAGATGGCTCAAAAACCATCATGGCATTGTGTGTTAATTTTCTTTGTAGGTTTTTCCAAGAGTGTAGTTTTGTTGTACTCATATCAGAGAGTAGTTTTGATCAAAGAAAATCCCTAATTGGATAATCCTTGTGATGGAAAACAAGGGTTGAAAACAGCTACTTGGCTGTTTTTCAGGGCAAAAATTATATTGGAAAATCTAATGGAATCTTTTCCAAATAATTTTATCTCAAGTTCAAGTTGATTCCAAACCAACAATAACACTTTTTTAAGTTTAAACAAAGTGTTACTTCAAGTCTTGAAAAATAATCTCTTAAGAACCTTAGTGGAAAACATAGGAAAACAAATATAAAGCAATGTGTTTCTTAGGAGAAAAACTCCTCAAGTGAGTGTAAAGAAACACACCATTAATATTGCATAGATAAACATCACTACACAAACATGTTGTCCACTTAATTTCATTACAAAAGTCTTAAGAGGCTTGCTAAAATACTATTATACAAGTGCTTAAAAACAGGGATGTGACAAATCTCCCCCCCTTAAAAGAATCTCGTCCCGAGATTCGCGGGTCTAGGCTTTAAGAAAATCAGGGAACTCCTTCCTGATATCATCCTCACGCTCCCAGGTAGCTTCTTCCTCAGAGTGATTGGTCCACTGAATCTTAAGGAATTTTATAGCACGCCTCCTGGTAGCACGCACAATTTCCTCGAGAACCCGCAGGGGTCTATCACGATAAGTCAAATCATCATTTATGTCAATGGTCCTGAAATCCACGTCTTGATACGAGAGATCTTTCTCCGGTACTTGCAGACATTTCCGGAGCAATGACACATGGAAAACATTGTGAAAAGCAGATAGCTCCTCAGGTAATTCTAACTGATAAGAAACTTCGCCACGACGTGCCAAGATCTTAAAAGGGCCAATATACCTGGGGGCCAGCTTTCCTTTGACATGGAAACGCTGCATCCCTTTGAGTGGCGTAACACGAAGGTACACGAAATCTCCAATGCTGAAAGAGACATCACGACGCTTCGTATCAGCATAACTCTTCTGACGAGATTGAGCTGTCTTTAAACGTTCCCGAATAAGTTGGACTTGCTCCTCTGCAGCTTTCAAAGTGTCCACACCAAAAACCTGACTGTCTCCAGTCTCAGTCCAATTTAAAGGTGTACGGCATTTACGTCCATACAGAGCTTCAAAAGGGGCCATTTGCAAGCTAGACTGATAACTGTTGTTGTAAGAAAACTCTGCGAAGGGCAGACAGTCTTCCCATTTAATCCCATAGGACAACACACAAGCACGGAGCATGTCCTCCAGAATTTGGTTCACACGCTCTGTTTGTCCATCAGTCTGCGGGTGATATGCTGTGCTAAAAGCTAGTTTGGTTCCCAAACTCTCGTGCAACTTCTTCCAAAATCTAGATGTGAACTGTGTACCTCGATCAGATACAATCCTGCTTGGGACTCCGTGTAGGCTGACAATCCGAGAAATGTAAAGATCCGCAAGCTGATCTCCACGATAGGTTGTCCGGACAGGAATAAAGTGAGCAACTTTCGTGAGCCTGTCCACGACAACCCATATAGAATCATTTCCTCGGCTGGACCTAGGAAGTCCAGTGATGAAGTCCATTCCCACTTCATCCCATTTCCAAACAGGCACTTGCAATGGTTGGAGCAATCCAGCGGGACGCTGGTGCCCGGTTTAACTTGCTGGCAGACATGGCACTTGGCTACAAATGAAGCAATCTCTCGCTTCATTCCATGCCACCAGAATCTCTCTTTCAGGTCTTGATACATCTTTGTTCCTCCAGGATGGATAGAATACATGGTCTCATGAGCTTCGACCATGATGGTCTGCTTGAGATCAGATTCAGAGGGAACACAAATACGGCCTTCATACCATAATCCCCCATCAGCATCGATGGTAAACCCAGCAACCTTTTCCTTCTCCATGCGGGCCTTAATCCCATCAATACTTTTCTGGCCTTTCTGCGCTTCTTTGATTTGGTCAACCAGGGTCGGTTTAAGCTCTATGGCGTCTAACATGCCATAGCTGACCACTTCAATGCCAAGCTGGTCCAGCTCCTTCCACAACTCGGGTTGCCTTACTAGAATCATAGCATTTAGAGAGGCCGGCTCTCGACTAAGAGCATCTGCCACCACATTTGCCTTTCCAGGGTGATAATGAATACTCAGATCATAATCTTTAATGAGCTCAATCCAGCGGCGCTGCCTCATGTTGAGCTCACGTTGAGTAAAGATATACTTTAAACTCTTATGATCCGTGTAAATTTCCACTCTTCTTCCCATAAGAAAGTGCCGCCATGTCTTGAGAGCATGAACAACGGCAGCAAGCTCTAAGTCATGAGTGGGATAATTCAACTCGTGGGGCCTTAACTGGCGGGATATGAAAGATATCACCTTCCCTTCTTGCATAAGCACGCTTCCAAGACCAAGCTTAGAAGCGTCACAATATACGTCGAAATTCTTGGTGACATCTGGCATTATAAGGATTGGGGCAGACACCAGTCGGTGCTTCAACTCATTGAAACTTTCTTCACACTTGTCCGTCCATAGGAACTTGCTATCCTTCTTGAGCAACTGGGTGAGGGGTCTGGCTATACTCGAGAATCCCTGAACAAACTTGCGGTAATATCCTGCCAAACCCAGAAAGGATCTGACTTCAGTCTGGTTGGTCGGAGCAGCACGCTTCTCCACAGACTGAACTAGAGCAGGGTCAACAGATATTCCTCCCGCAGATACTACATGTCCAAGAAATCCGACTTCCGTCAACCAGAATTGACATTTACTAAACTTAGCATACAATTGATGCTCACGAAGTGTTCCGAGCACAAGTCTCAGATGTTCTTCGTGTTCTTCCTCACTCCTCGAATATATAAGAATGTCGTCAATAAACACCACGACAAACTTGTCTAGAAAATCCATGAATACCTTATTCATGAGATTCATGAAATAGGCAGGGGCATTGGTTAGACCAAAGGACATTACGGTGTATTCATACAGCCCGTAACGAGTGGTGAAAGCAGTCTTTGGGATATCAGTATCACGGACTTTCAATTGATGATAACCAGTCCGAAGGTCAATCTTGGAGAAGATTACAGCCCCATTCAACTGGTCAAACAAGTCTTCAATTTTGGGCAACGGGTATTTGTTCTTGATGGTAACATCATTTAACTTGCGGTAGTCCACACATAAACGAGTGGTACCGTCCCGTTTTCCCACAAAAATGATCGGAGATCCCCAGGGCGATGCACTAGGGCGAATCAATCCCTTCCTTAACATGTCCTCCAGTTGAGTCTTCAACTCATCTAATTCCTTCGGGTTCATCCGATACGGCTTCTGTGCTATGGGTCCAGTTCCAGGCACTAACTCGATCACAAACTCGATATCCCGATCAGGGGGCATACCGGGTAATTCTTCAGGAAAAACATCCGGGTATTCGCAAACTACCGGGACTTCCTCAAGGGCAGGGTGGGCTATACCAGTGTGGCAGTGAACTTGTGACGAGGGTCGAGTTGCAGTGTACGCAACCTTTTCCCCATCCTCTGAGATCATTTCAATAGATTTCTTAGTGCAATCGATAACTCCCTTATACTTGGCCATCCAGTTCATACCGAGTACCACTTCTATCCCTTTGGATCCCAGCACTATAAGATCAGCATGAAAAGTTTTCCCTTGAATTTCTACTGGTACCTCATTGCAAATTAGGTTGGCTTTAGTACTATCCCCAGGTATTTGTACTAACATAGGGTTGTGCATACGGGAATGCTTCATACCACTTTTCTCAGCAAACGGTTTAGTGACAAAGGAATGTGATGCACCAGAATCAAACAGTACTGCGGCTGGTACCGAGTTGACAGGAAACATACCCATCACCATGTCTGGTGCCTCCTGAGCTTCTGCAGCATTGATATGGTTCAGGTGTCCCTTCATCCTATTCTGTCGTCCAGTGGAAGGACCATGGTTCATCTTGGTTGCAGCAGGCTGGACTGGAGCAGTAGCTTTGTTGGGGCAATCGCGAGCGAAGTGACCCTCCTTTCCACAGGCAAAGCAACCTCCAGAAGGCTTTGAGCTTGGGTTTGGTTTGGGAGCATTGTTGGTGTGGTTCCCATTTCCTCCATTGTTACCTCCATAGCGGTTTCCATGATTATTCCCAGAGTGATTACCATGGTTACCCCCATAGCTGTTTCCTCCGTACCTTGGTGCATACGGTGCAGGGTGGTTGTAGTTGTTGGGCCTTGGTGCATAGTTGTGGTTGGGGCGGGGTGCATAAGCAGGCGCCTTGTGGGTTGGTGGCCTCGCATATGGAGTGTTGCGAGTCCTCTGAGCACTAGGTCCTCCATGAGCAGTCATCTTCCTCTTGCGGTTATCATCAGCAGATTTCCGCTTGTGCTCCAGCACCATAGCGGCATTAGCAAGGGTCTCCATGTCCTGGAATGGAACCACTACTAGAGAGCACTGGAGCTCATCATCCAGCCCATTTAAGAACCTCTCCTTCTTCTTAGCATCAGTATTAATATCATCCTGTGCATACCGGGACAGAGGAGTGAAATTCTCCCAGTATTCAGACACTGGCATGCTTCCCTGTTTCAGATTCAGAAACTTCTCCCGCATAAGTGCCATCATTCCCTGGGGAATGTGATACTTGCGGAACCTTGCAGAGAATTCCTCCCAGGTGAACACGTGACCAGCAGCAACAGTCTCACGCGTAGTTTCCCACCAAGTCCTGGCAGGACCAGCGAGAAAATGGGAGGCCAACAGGACCTTATCATTCTCATCAACCGAAGCGACTTCCAGCTTGTTTGCAATGGTGCGGAGCCAGTCGTCAGCATCGAGAGGCTCCACAATCCTGGTGAAAACTGGGGGGTTGGTGTGCTGAAAGTCTCTCAGTCTCGAGCGAGCACCATTTCCATTGCCATTGCCATTATTGTTGGCGGCAACAGCTAGCTGTTGCAGAGCGGTAATGGTAGCTGCACTCTCATCTCGGCTGGCTTGGCGATCTTCCATCAGCAGGGCCAACAGCGCCTCCACTGTGGGTGGTGGTGGTGGTGGGGGTTCGCGACGGGGTGCCATGCTGAAGTGAAACATGTGTAAGTCTAAGAAGTAAATTCTTGTTTTTGAAAACCCAGTACCTTAATATTTAAACAAAAGGAATACTAGCGATATGTTTCAAAAACAAGAGCGGGGCAGTCGCAAACTTGAATGAAATGAACGCAAAGTAGTGACAATCAACAGAAAACCAAGCCAAACATTTCATTCATCACCATAATTAAACAGAGTTTCTTACATTACACACACACACACAAGCCATATCATACAAGGAAGGCTTCATCGAGCTACAGGGGGTGCGATTGGTGGGGTCATCGCAAGGCTACTACTAGCAAACTATCTAGCAAAACGATCTAGCATACCTAACTAGTATCTAGACCAGCACCATGTGCTAAGGGTGAGAAGGCAGCGACTACACAGAGTCGTCGCTGTCCCCAACGTCGAAGATACGCTCCTCAGGGTCCTCCTCCTCCTCGTCAAACAGGTCATCATCATCCTGCTCGCTAGCCTCGCTCATATCCATCCCCTCTAAGTCGGAGGGAACATCCTCAATAGGCAGAAGATCCTCAATCTCCCTGTGGAGCTCTTCGGCCTCCTCCTCCAGCTCCTCTACGGCAGCGTCTCTCGTGGCTATGTCATCACGAGCTATCTGAAGCCTGCCGCGCAGAACGGCGTTAGCCCCCTCCAGGGCCGTCAGTCTAGTGGTGAGGCGTGCACGGCCAAGGCGGGTGGCCCTCAGCTGCCTCCGTAAGGCACGGTGCCTCGCGGTAGTAGCCTCCAACTGCTCCCTCAGCTGGGACAACTGCTGAGCCAGAGCTCCACTCTCCTCCTGGCTGTCGTGAAGCTCAGCCCTCAGCTCGTCAGTCTCGGCTATCAGTGTGTGGTGCACCAATATGCCGTGCTGGGTGTCAAGACGCTGGTCGTCTAGCCTGGTCTGAGTGCGGTGTAACAGAATCTCCATCTCGTCCAAGTTTGGACCAACAGTGGTAAAGTCTGGCTCAACAGGAAGTGGTATGCCATCCTCATCACGTCTCCCAATCAGCTCGAACCGGGAACCGATGAACATATACTCCCCGATGTGCGCCAGACGTGCTACTGACTCCTGTATCACGCGCACCGCAGCCTCGTTCCAAGAACGATCAACAGCACGGTACACGTAGGCCTCCACTGTCGGGCTAGCCAGAGGTGCGCGGATAGTGACCTCCGCGTACCAGTCTCCCTCCAGAGGTGCCCCGACAACTAGTCCTCCTCGCAGCTCCGGAAGTGGCCGTCCCAACACAGTAGCCATAGATACTAGCCTCTCCTCGAAAAGGAAAGACTCGCCACGTGGACGTCCCAACTGAAAAGCCACGGTGATGTCCACGTCCATCTACACAAAATTTTAAGTATAGCTTAAGTTAGATCCAAGTGTGCAAAGTTTTAGGTTCATGAAAGAAATAACCTTAATGCAAGTAGAGTCTAACCCAGAGAGGTGGTGGGATATAGGGAATAGTTTTATACTTAGTCATATATCCAATTTTTTTTTGTATTGGCAATTTAGATTATCGGAGTATACACTAACGTCCATGCTAACTAAGGTCTCCTAGAGTCAGGATGGCTCTGATACCAACTTTGTAGAGGCCCCAGACCGGTAGGTCCAGAACCCCTCATATGCATTCATTCACGATCCCAGAAGAACCAGTCGTGAACAACATACGTAGTTGGCATACAGAATACATCATCCATTACACGAATATAGAGTCTTACATAAATGGTCACATGACCAAGTTCTTGATAACTGCCACGCAGGACAGACATTCAAAGTAAACACAGCGGAAGACGATAAGCATAGCGTAGTAGAACCCGAGTCACGCCTCATCCTACAGGCTGCTGACTGGGAGACGATCCTAACTCGCAGGGCCATCAGCGTAGAACTCCTCCTCATAGTACTCCTCCTGAGGTGGCTCCTCGTAGTCTGATAAGTAGATACCAGGGGCGAAACCAAATGAGTACATTTGAATGTACTCAACAAGACATCCTTTATTAGCTTACAATAATGCATACATGCTTATTTTGTGGAGTGGGTAGGCCATACATATGGTTCAGCTACCCATGACAGATAAAAGATTTGCCATGGTTGATTCTTCAAGTTTACCTCTTTGTAAACAAAATCATTTAAAATAAGGTAGTTTTGCTCTCGTAGATATCACATATTGTCACGACCCCGGACCCAGAGATATACATACTGTTATGTGCTCCTAGCCATGGACTCACAAGGGCTTCAGGGTTACCAGCCCCGGCCGCAACAAACAACGGCAGGCAGACCGGATTCATCGGCACGTAGTCCGGGTCCCCGGTCTACTACTCCTTGTATCCATGCTAGTCATAACCAACTATGCATACCCAAGCGTCCACGAGTCGGATGAAATTGAAGGAACGGGACCAAAGTTATACAGAGCTGATATGTGTCCAGAAAGTGCAACAACAATCGAGGGTTACTAGGGTTACCTCGCCCCAGGCCGATCATATCGACAGGCGGGCTCGGACATGGATCATCGGCTCCACAACCCCTCGACTGCGACAACTATGCAGGCATAGCCAAAACTGTATAGCAGTGAGCTCGAAACCAACAACCGATCAAAGCAGTACTCTAAACATGAAGCTTTAATAAACAGGTGTTACTAGAGTATAGCTTACAAGCAGAGGTCACACGACCCAACATTACATCAGACAACGAAAGCAAAATATGTTGCTAATCAACAAGAACCAAAAAGGCCTAAGAGGCCGCAACATAAGGCGACGTCCCAGCCCATAGATTCCAGGCTGCTACCTGGGAACCCCAAACTACTCGTCGATGTCCACGTTGAAACACCACCGAACTGAGGAACTCCACCTGAACCCAGTTGAAGCAAACATGAGTACGGGAGGTACTCAACAAGACTTAGTTAACCTATTATATATCTGCTTCTTTTAGAAAGAGTTATGAAGGTTATTTTGCGTAAAGCCATCTTTGTTTTTCAAATTGAGGAAGGAGTAGCACGTCTCATGGAGTGTTTTGAAAACAGATGAGAAAGCTACTCAACTACTGAAATCATTATCTTTTCAATCCACCGAATCATTTCAGCACCTCGTGCTTCAAAGATCACCACCTCAAGTTGTTCCGGTAACTCATGCTACAAGGTAACCCCTCTCGGCATCTCCGAGGAGGCATCCTTCAATCATTATCAACAAGTTTTAATCATTCCGTTTAAGTTGTCTATGATCACAGAATCCGTCACCAAGTCGTCCTTAACCGCGGACACGGCTTTTCGAAAAGATTTAACCCTGCAGGGGTGTACAACTTTAACCACACGTATCAACCAACTCTTAATGCCAGAACGTTGGCACTATTCCGGGAAGTGCCGGCAGATGGAGGTCGACCACGACCTTTCCCTTGCTTCGCCTATTCCATGAGTCGCTCCGAGTAGAGATGGACCGCCAATAGGGAGTGGCCATCTCCTGCCGGGTCTCTATCGTTGTGCGCAATGCTCGACGGTTACCTACCCGCAGAGCGCCGATACACCACCACGTCCTAGTTTTGAAAACGTTTTAATATCCCCAGCAAATCCAAATGGAACGCCCGAACTAGGCAACTCATGAAACAAACTAGGCAAGTTGAGACCGAGGGGAATCCAATCCCCCGTGTGGATGCACGCTCAGTCTTGGCTCGAAGACGATAACTCGCTCCTAGGGGCATGAACGAGACAACCACCACAGACCCTCTGTGGTCTCGTCATCCACACCTTTAAGTCATGTTTAACAAGTTCTATTAACTTTCCACAACATACTATCATACTAGATTCATTAGCGGCTCTGATTCATCAACCGGATGGAGCAGAGATCAACAGGCATGTATGACTAAGCATGGCATATTTGAGGCTCTGGCGATACACAAAAACAAACCCTATGTCTGCTAGGAGCATTGAATCATGATATCTGGGTTATGCAAATAAATAGGATAACTCTATCTATTGACTCAATATACATTGGAATCGAATGCATTTGTACGAGAATCAAAAGTCTTTCGAAATCATATATGGGCAGATAAGAGGTTATGCTTGCCTTGCTTCAAGAAAACCAGAGGAAGTCTTCAGGAATAAGTGCTTGACTTGTCGGTTAGGATCAAGTATTCACCGTGGAGTTGCTGGCCTTCTCTTCGGATTCACGTTCTACCGAGGGGGAAACAAACACCGAAACAAGAAGAACAATCAACCATGGCTTCGATGCAATGCGCAACATGTATGCATGAGCAAGTTAATGCACTAGAAGAAGCCCTAAACATGTTCTATGGGTTGCTAGGGTTCGTATGGCAGTTATTCAATTTTACTGATATTAACCCCGAAATAGGCCCCGGAGGGGGTTTCGGGCGATCTTAGAAGTGAGTACAATTTTTATTGCTCAAACGGGTTTGAAAACATCATGAATAGGTTGCATTTGTCATTTTGAGCAAAATGGTATATAACTTTTAATTTTCTAATTTTATTGAATAAAAACCTATTTTCTATTTTTAAAAGAATTAACCAGCATTAAATAATGTCCAAAATTCAACTTTGTCAAACATGGTTGAAAATGACATAAACATGTAGAGTTTATTTTTATGATCACTCCCATATTTTTATTTAATTTTTCTGATTAATAAAACACTAGTTATTGAAATTACAAAATTAATCATTTTTCCGTAATTGTTAAACATTGGGGCCCACCTGTCAATTATCTCTTTTCTTTTTAAACCTTTTTAGAAAAACAGGAGGGCTGGCCCACGTGACGTCACCATGACGTCACGCTGACGTCGGCAGCTGGCCGGAATGCCTCTGCCGGCGAGCAATCGCTCGACAGGGCGCAAATTGGAATGCGTGTGTTGGTGCATTCGAAAGAGGGGTTCACAACGAACCAACTGGTGGTGGCGGGGCGACCTAATTGTCGCCGGAGAGCTACCGGCGGTGAGGCTCCGCGGCGGCCGGCGGTGGCGTACGGGGCCCCGACTAACTAGAGGGCGATGGAGAAGATGGAGGGGTCCTAGAGGACCCTCAGCTCACCGGGAGTGCTGTGGTGGTGGTCGGGGAGGCCGGAGACGGCTCGACGGCGCCGGAATCGCGCGCGGCAGCCGCGGCCGGAGTTGGAGATGGAAGCCCGATTTGGCTCCTCCCGAGCGTCTCGGCGGGCGCGTGTAGGCTTGGAGGTACAGAAGAGCATGGCGGCGAAGTGGGAGGCCACGGCGGGGATCGCAGATGGCCGGAACACCGGCGGCGAGCGGCGTCTGCTCCGGTAGGCTAGGGTTTCAATTCGTTTTCCGGGGCAACGAGCAAGAGAGGAAGGGAGATGGGTTCTGCGGGGAGGAGGAGCCGATGGAGACGTCTCCTGGGCGTTATCCGCAGCGAGAGAAAGAGCAGGAGGTGGCAATCGGCCATGGGAGCTCGGCCACGCAGGTGCTTGTGCTTTCTGTCCAAAGGAAGAAGAAAGAGAAGAAAAGGGAATTACAATAACCCCCTGAAATTTTGGGAAATTACAGAGAGCCCCTTTTCTATAGAAAACAGAACTTAAACATGGTTTTTGAGGGCCTTTTTGCAAGAAATAAAATTGACAAAAATACTTTTTGGGAAGCCCATTAAATTTGCAACCAAACCATTACTTGGTTCTCAAATTTTGAAACTGTTTTAAAATCAAATTTGAAGTGCTCACTTTAAGTGATTTCATGCAAGTTTCATTTAAAATTCAAATCAAAGCTTGGTTCAAAAATTTCATGCATGCTATGACATGAACACAACACCACAACCCTTTGCTAGCAAATTTGGGATGTTACAAATCTACCCCCCTTACAAGAATCTCGTCCCGAGATTCCCGAAGGAGAAGAAAGAAGGAACACCGGTTTTGAACGATCTTCTCAAACCTTACGGTTCTCTTCTCGAAGAGGTTGATCCGTAGCATCTTGAGGTATTGAACGGACACACCTTAGGTAAGAGGGAAACTCTTAGGAAATGATCTTCACGAAGATCGAGTATCCCATGGGTAACTCATGACAGGATGTTCATAAAGAATTGTTGGGTTATCGTGCATGAGACACATCAAGGTAACGGAATGAATAGAAGATGGTTTCAAGTTTGCAGACGATTGGTCTTGAAAGGATTTAGAATATGAGCTTTGCATAAGACTTTAAATCCTTTTGGAAAAGAAAGGTTGGATAACTTGTGACGTCGAGGTTTCTTCCAACAGAAAACCAGAATGAAAAGGATGGTCTTGGATACCACGACATAATATCCACAAACGAGGAAGAACACGAGAAAACACTGTAATCGTGCGTCGGAGAGAAATTTGATACAAGATCATGTTCACTCTTCGGAGTAGACACGGAAGATGAAGGAACTTTCGACCATTCCGTAACAACTTCCTTGAAATCCTTATCAGGGATCGGGATGTTATTTCACGGCATAAGATGAGTAACCAAAGGATGTTGGAACACCGTAATTAAGGAGGAGTTCTTGGTCACACCATAAGAATGGATAACCAACGAGGATTGAAACACCAGTAGAAAATAGGGAATCTCTTTCCTATTGTGGATTGGACGTAGAAATACATCTACCACATGGTTAAGATCCCATGGAGGGAGTAACTGACAAGTTCACACAACGTGTGAGAAAAACAGAACTTCAGGTACCAACAAGTTAAAATAGGGAACTGATTAAGGGCGGTTACAAAACACCACGAGATGATTCTCCTTGGGAACTTGTTTCCATTGAAAGGAAGGTTTGGAGGATTGACAAGGAGACATTGGAAGAATCAACTTCCAGGTTCTCCTGGAGGTTCTTGATACCAATATCAAGCTTATGCAAGCCTTCTACAGGTAATCAAGTGAAGGTAGATCTCCGGTTTGGAAGGACGGGGAGAGAAAACTTGTTAGAATGAACCACACAAGAATTCTCACGGGGAGTGGTTGTTCTTACGGATTTAAAGGATTACAAAGTTAGGTCTTCCGGCTAGTTGTGCCAACCACAACATCAACCATGCCGGATTTTCAAATGAACCTAATTCAATATCCTTGAGAAAACACCAACCATCGTTGCTGCTTGAGATTCAGCTCTGGTTAGTGAGTTGATAACTCAGACTCGGTATGTTTGATCAGCGGGATTGCACCGGTTACCAACGAGATACATATGCTGGATTCTCAAGATATGGACGATGATGCCAAGCTCAAGAAGATGAGCAGGATTATGGAACCCATGTATTAGCAACTTGTGGAAGACGGTTGCACCTACATGACTTACTTACAAAGAACACATCGGAGTCCTGGTTGGGAAGATGATAACAAAGATAACGAAGTTCTTAAACTTCTTCTCTTTTACGAAAGATCAGTCAGTGGCTTAATGTGGATGGAAACTTCTTACAGTAGACGGAGGTAACAACCAACCATCTTAAGAATAGTCCACACAGGCATGACCGACTTGGGATTATTCCCGAAGGAACAAGAAAACTCTACTCGGATCCACGGCGACAACATTCACCAGGAGCACCTGGACCGGAGTAAGTCACTTCGAACATCGAGAGCACAACTTCGTGATAACATAAAGATGGTTCTCAAAAGTTTCCAACATTAGTGCCAAGTGTTCAACATGAACCTCTTGCAACTTGGAGAAAATAGAGATGTCATCGATGGGCTCGACAATACCCTGATCATAACACTCCAAAAGGAGGGGTTCATATGATACATGAACGAGGCAAGGTATTGGTCAGACCAAAGGACATAAAGGTGTACTCGGGCAAAACACCATAAAGATAGTCCTTGGATCTTTTCTAAATTTGACGATAGCCCAAATCAAACCAAGGTTAGAAAGATAGCATGTCCATTCAGAAGATACTATCCTGCTTCAACACAAAGGAGACTAGGCATCCCTTAATAAAGGACCCAGTTAGGAGGAGCTCTTGTCTTTCAACTTTCCAAGTTGTTGTTTAAGGTCAACCTACTAGTCCAGGGTGTCCAGCGGAGTTTCTTGGAGAAAAGAGTAGTTCAAACTACCCCTCGTATAGACATCACGGTCAGGTAACCACCTGGTGATACTTCTAGAAAGACGACCAGAATATCACAACCCACCGGTATGTCTTGGAGTTCGAAAGGAATCTTGCTTTTCAAGGTAACTGATATGAACATGAGAGCTTTTGTATGAACCCAACTCTTTGACCAAGAATGTGCACCGGAATGAACGGATTTGATAACACGGTCAACATCCAGTAGAGACCGGGTGACCAATAGTGCTAAGAAGGATACAGATGTTTCTTAGATTTTCAAAGCAATAAGAATTGCTCAGAATATCTGATGCACACATCAATGCACAGACCCATCATACTCCAGCACTCAAACTTGGAGGGAGGGTGAGTAAAGATGTCTAGGAGCATCACTTCATCAACAGAGTCATGAAACTTAACACAACCTCTTGATATATAAGAGTGTGATACTCGGAAGTGGAGCAGAGTAGAAGATGATGAAACTTCTCTAATCTGCAGATTACAAAACTTTGACCTAGTACTAGAGATGAACGAGGTACTGGAGTTTGTTTCTCCTGACATTCCAAGGTGGAATGTTTTGACGGAAAACAAGAGCAAATGTATTGGAAGAATCCAACACACATATGCAATTTGGTTTCAAAACAACGGATGTGGATTTGAGAGCAACTGGAAGATAGGAACATGCTCCGGAAAATCCAGAGGCCATGGGGAGTGCACAGGTGATACTCTTTTTGTAAAACCCATGCTAGAAGATCGATATAGCTGAATTGAGAACGAAGATGTGGATTTCATGATGACCACTCTTGTTGTGATTCCTTTTTTTGATTACAAGAGAAAACCTACGGAATATTGGAGTTGAAACTACCTAGCCATCCTGAGGTAGAAGATATTCCTCAGGATCCAAAGAAACAGAACTTGGGTTAAAGGTCAGCATCCTGTACTGATAGCGTGAGCATCACCTGGTTATGAAACCACATGGTTCAACCCACCACAATTCAGCACAGTCCGGGACCTTCGGTTCAAGTCCAAGGTTAAAACCCTAAGAAAGGAGTACCTACTATCCTAGTGCCTTGAAGGACACTACGAATAGCAAACACAAAGTATCTTTCAAAAAAAAAAAAAAACTTAACTCCGGAAGAATTTGAACAGAGGGTAACGGATACATTCGAGATGAAAAGGAAATCTCGAGGTTCAGGATTTTGAAACTTAGAACAGGAGTATGTGGAACCCACACAACTCTGAGAGATTATGATAGAAAGGAAATCTCCCATTTGAAACGAGAGATAACGGAATATGGAACACACACGACTCTAGAAACTAAACACTAGGTCAACTTGGGTAACAGACGTCCTTGCCGAAGGAGGCACCTAGGTTTTGAATGACTAGAAGAGATAGAAAAACCTTTTCAAATCAAAACAGGTAAGGTGACCCAGAGTTAGAGCGATACCAGATAAGGAGTAAAAAGAATCCTAAGAAGGTTTTTCACAACTCATTTGAGGTTTCAAACTAGTTTTCACAACCACTAGACTCGACATCGACCAAGCAATAAGGTTTTCCTACAGGCAGTCCTGCTCTGATACCATGACTTGTCACGACCCCGGACCCAGAGATATACATACTGTTATGTGCTCCTAGCCATGGACTCACAAGGGCTTCAGGGTTACCAGCCCCGGCCGCAACAAACAACGGCAGGCAGACCGGATTCATCGGCACGTAGTCCGGGTCCCCGGTCTACTACTCCTTGTATCCATGCTAGTCATAACCAACTATGCATACCCAAGCGTCCACGAGTCGGATGAAACTGAAGGAACGGGACCAAAGTTATACAGAGCTGCTATGTGTCCAGAAAGTGCAACAACAATCGAGGGTTACTGGGGTTACCTCGCCCCAGGCCGATCATATCGACAGGCGGGCTCGGACATGGATCATCGGCTCCACAACCCCTCGACTGCGACAACTATGCAGGCATAGCCAAAACTGTATAGCAGTGAGCTCGAAACCAACAACCGATCAAAGCAGTACTCTAAACATGAAGCTTTAATAAACAGGTGTTACTAGAGTATAGCTTACAAGCAGAGGTCACACGACCCAACATTACATCAGACAACGAAAGCAAAATATGTTGCTAATCAACAAGAACCAAAAAGGCCTAAGAGGACGCAACATAAGGCGACGTCCCAGCCCATAGATTCCAGGCTGCTACCTGGGAACCCCAAACTACTCGTCGATGTCCACGTTGAAACACCACCGAACTGAGGAACTCCACCTGAACCCAGTTGAAGCAAACATGAGTACGGGAGGTACTCAACAAGACTTAGTTAACCTATTATATATCTGCTTCTTTTAGAAAGAGTTATGAAGGTTATTTTGCGTAAAGCCATCTTTGTTTTTCAAATTGAGGAAGGAGTAGCACGTCTCATGGAGTGTTTTGAAAACAGATGAGAAAGCTACTCAACTACTGAAATCATTATCTTTTTAATCCACCGAATCATTTCAGCACCTCGTGCTTCAAAGATCACCACCTCAAGTTGTTCCGGTAACTCATGCTACAAGGTAACCCCTCTCGGCATCTCCGAGGAGGCCATCCTTCAATCATTATCAACAAGGTTTTAATCATTCCGTTTAAGTTGTCTATGATCACAGAATCCGTCACCAAGTCGTCCTTAACCGCGGACACGGCTTTTCGAAAAGATTTAACCCTGCAGGGGGTGTACAACCTTTAACCAGCACGTATCAACCAACTCTTAATGCCAGAACGTTGGCACTATTCCGGGAAGTGCCGGCGATGTGAGGTCGACCACGACCTTTCCTTGCTTCGCCTATTCCATGAGTCGCTCCGAGTAGAGATGGACCGCCAAATAGGGAGTGGCCATCTCCTGCCGGGGTCTCTATCGTTGTGCGGCAATGCTCGACGTTTACCTACCCGCAGAGCGCCCGATACACCACCACGTCCTAGTTTTGAATACGTTTTAATATCCCCAGCAAATCCAAATGGAACGCCCGAACTAGGCAACTCATGAACAAACTAGGCAAGTTGAGACCGTAGGGGAATCCAATCCCCCGTGTGGATGCACGCTCAGTCTTGGCTCGAAGACGAGAACTCGCTCCTAGGGGCATGAACGAGACAACCACCACAGACCCTCTGTGGTCTCGTCATCCACCCCTTTAAGTCATGTTAACAAGTTCTATTAACTTTCCACAACATACTATCATACTAGATTCATTAGCGGCTCTGATTCATCAACCGGATGGAGCAGAGATCAACAGGCATGTATGACTAAGCATGGCATATTTGAGGCTCTGGCGATACACAAAAACAAACCCTATGTCTGCTAGGAGCATTGAATCATGATATCTGGGTTATGCAAATAAATAGGATAACTCTATCTATTGACTCAATATACATTGGAATCGAATGCATTTGTACGAGAATCAAAAGTCTTTCGAAATCATATATGGGCAGATAAGAGGTTATGCTTGCCTTGCTTCAAGAAAACCAGAGGAAGTCTTCAGGAATAAGTGCTTGACTTGTCGGTTAGGATCAAGTATTCACCGTGGAGTTGCTGGCCTTCTCTTCGGATTCACGTTCTACCGAGGGGGAAACAAACACCGAAACAAGAAGAACAATCAACCATGGCTTCGATGCAATGCGCAACATGTATGCATGAGCAAGTTAATGCACTAGAAGAAGCCCTAAACATGTTCTATGGGTTGCTAGGGTTCGTATGGCAGTTATTCAATTTTACTGATATTAACCCCGAAATAGGCCCCGGAGGGGGTTTCGGGCGATCTTAGAAGTGAGTACAATTTTTATTGCTCAAACGGGTTTGAAAACATCATGAATAGGTTGCATTTGTCATTTTGAGCAAAATGGTATATAACTTTTAATTTTCTAATTTTATTGAATAAAAACCTATTTTCTATTTTTAAAAGAATTAACCAGCATTAAATAATGTCCAAAATTCAACTTTGTCAAACATGGTTGAAAATGACATAAACATGTAGAGTTTATTTTTATGATCACTCCCATATTTTTATTTAATTTTTCT
This sequence comes from Alopecurus myosuroides, assembly GCA_028641055.1. NCBI lineage: Eukaryota > Viridiplantae > Streptophyta > Magnoliopsida > Poales > Poaceae > Alopecurus > Alopecurus myosuroides. The sequence goes on from CM054057.1 coordinate 423,371,111, forward strand.
GATTAATAAAACACTAGTTATTGAAATTACAAAATAATCATTTTTTCGTAATTGTTAAACATTGGGGCCCACCTGTCAATTATCTCTTTTCTTTTTAAACCTTTTTAGAAAAACAGGAGGGCTGGCCCACGTGACGTCACCATGACGTCACGCTGACGTCGGCAGCTGGCCGGAATGCCTCTGCCGGCGAGCAATCGCTCGACAGGGCGCAAATTGGAATGCGTGTGTTGGTGCATTCGAAAGAGGGGTTCACAACGAACCAACTGGTGGTGGCGGGGCGACCTAATTGTCGCCGGAGAGCTACCGGCGGTGAGGCTCCGCGGCGGCCGGCGGTGGCGTACGGGGCCCCGACTAACTAGAGGGCGATGGAGAAGATGGAGGGGTCCTAGAGGACCCTCAGCTCACCGGGAGTGCTGTGGTGGTGGTCGGGGAGGCCGGAGACGGCTCGACGGCGCCGGAATCGCGCGCGGCAGCCGCGGCCGGAGTTGGAGATGGAAGCCCGATTTGGCTCCTCCCGAGCGTCTCGGCGGGCGCGTGTAGGCTTGGAGGTACAGAAGAGCATGGCGGCGAAGTGGGAGGCCACGGCGGGGATCGCAGATGGCCGGAACACCGGCGGCGAGCGGCGTCTGCTCCGGTAGGCTAGGGTTTCAATTCGTTTTCCGGGGCAACGAGCAAGAGAGGAAGGGAGATGGGTTCTGCGGGGAGGAGGAGCCGATGGAGACGTCTCCTGGGCGTTATCCGCAGCGAGAGAAAGAGCAGGAGGTGGCAATCGGCCATGGGAGCTCGGCCACGCAGGTGCTTGTGCTTTCTGTCCAAAGGAAGAAGAAAGAGAAGAAAAGGGAATTACAATAACCCCCTGAAATTTTGGGAAATTACAGAGAGCCCCTTTTCTATAGAAAACAGAACTTAAACATGGTTTTTGAGGGCCTTTTTGCAAGAAATAAAATTGACAAAAATACTTTTTGGGAAGCCCATTAAATTTGCAACCAAACCATTACTTGGTTCTCAAATTTTGAAACTGTTTTAAAATCAAATTTGAAGTGCTCACTTTAAGTGATTTCATGCAAGTTTCATTTAAAATTCAAATCAAAGCTTGGTTCAAAAATTTCATGCATGCTATGACATGAACACAACACCACAACCCTTTGCTAGCAAATTTGGGATGTTACACATATCTTGGAGGTTTTATAATTCTTTTGGAAAAGAAAGTTTTTCTTTTCAGAAACTTTTTGTAATAGTTTCTTTCTCATCGGTATCTCACAGATACCAAGTCATTCCTCCATAGTACCTCTCAGGTACAAAAGCCTTCCTTCAAAACCTCTTTTGAAAAGTTGACACAATACTAGCTACATGGCCATTCAACCGTCCATATCCGAGGACGCGGCTATCTCGAAATAGTTTTACTCTGCAGAGGTGTACACACTTCCACTAGATCCAGAGTCCTCCATGAAACAACCATGGACTGTTCCCAACCTATGAGAACATCAGATAACTGGTCTTGACTATCCACTCTGTACAAGCTAGTACATGACTATCTCTTCAATTGGGGTTTCCCTCCCTGGCAAGCCATGTCACACACCGCTCAATCAGGAGACCCAACTGCTGCATCCGGAGGGAAAATTAATCCCACACTTTAGATGTCCCGTATACTCACTCCTAGCGACATTTCGGTTCGGAGGATCCAATCCCCTATAGCCTTTTGAGATAGCACATATACTAACCCTAACAAGTTTTTAATCAAGCCCCTACCCATATTGGGGTAAAGTGGCAGTACGATAATGGTTGTCCAGCGAAGACTAGGTTATGTGTCTTTTGTAAACATTTCTCATAAAATTTCCCATCATAACAATCCTTCCGGCAGACAGGGTCTCACCCTTCCTCCGGGGTTTTCCTTCCATAAGGCATTTGTTTACAAAAACACATTTTATTTAGTTCATTTAAGAACTCAGGTTTTAAGTAGGTGTATGGTATTTATATACCATTTAGTGTCTAAGGGCTTGGTAATACCAAGTTGACTATTATTATGAGTCCTTATACTAGTAGTATTAATAGTAGTAGTAGGATTCACACAAAAATAGTTTTTGAAGGCATGGTTTTGTAAAACTTCAGAAGTGAAAAGCATGCATGATAGATAATGATAAGTAGTTATACAGCAAGCATTAGGATGGCTTGCCTTGGTACAAGTGATGGTCCTGATCCTGAAAGTAACAGGAGTTGCAATACCCTTCTTCAGCAATTCCTTCCTCCTCGTTTTCTAACGTCGTAAAAAGAAATAAAGACACACCTTCAGAACCAAACAAGGCAAGCAATGCTACAAGCAATACATACAGCAAGCAATCAAGAAGTACCACCCAAAGTTCTCAATTTTTCCTTTAAGAAAAATTGGCATAAAAACTATAGTTGGAAAAATCTGCTTTTTCCTAGTGCTTATGTGTGGCCAAAACAATGATTCTTAGTTAAGAACATTATGGACCAGTGGGATATAGCACATGTTACTGGACAGTAGGGTGTCCCATAAAACACATTTTGATGCCTAAAAATTCCCACAACAATCTCTATGGCTAGCACACACAATTTGCTAAATTACTCAAGTGGTGAAATAAGTTCATGACAACAAGTCAAACCTATTTTCCACCATGAGGCAAACATACCAGTGGGTGTTCCACTAGCAAAAATGCTCACCAAGAGGTCAATAAGCCTCTGGTCACTTTTATAAAATTGCTCAAAACAAACAAACAAGCACCCAAAAATTCCTACTCATACTAGTAGAAAATTTAGGAAAACTACTAGACTAGTTTAGGCTATACTAGCTAATTTTATGCACAAGTGTGCAAGCTATCAGAGGCAAGAATATACCTCCAACCTGTACCATAAGTGCTACTGGATCTCACAACAATCTCATAAAAACATAGCTAGGAAGCAAAGAAAAAATATGCTTAAAAAGCTACACATGTGAGGAGATTTATTCCTAGTCACCCAAGTGCTACTCATGCTTTTGTGCTATTTAATAGGAAATCTATCAGAGGTGAAAACCCTAAGGAAAATACTGCCACAAGTACTTTTTATCCTCTGGTTTCAATACCAAAGAGTCATAATTTTCCCTAGTGGAAAACAAGACACAAAAACATACATGAATATCCTAGTGTGAAATCTAGTCCTTAAGCATTTCTATTTTAAACCTATTTCAAACACAAGCACCAAGCATCCAGAGGTGCTATAAACAAACTAACAGTACCTAAGTGGTACTGGTTCCATGGAAATCAATCTAGCAACTAGCCTAAAAATTCATTTAAAGATCTACTCAAAACATACATAAAAATCTAGCTATTAGCAAGACCTATGCAAGGAAAACTAGTTCTAAAATGCTACCATTCAAACCATTTATTCTAACATGTTAAAATAACTTGTATACATCATAACCACAATGGAAAACAACATAACAAGCAAGAACACATCATTTGCAACTCACAAAATTAACATACAAAGCAAGATCTAGAATTAAAAATTAGACAGAAAGTAACCAAAACTTGTTCTGTCTCTCTAAATTTTTCTGTGGCTTCAAAAAGTAAATCCTTCTAGGATGTGATAGTCCTTATCACTACAAAGCCTCTCCAACTTGCCTCACTCAAAAATAATATCCCAAACTCCCTCTAAAATTCATGGAATAGCCCACTGATGTTTTACCAAAATGGATGGCATTTCCAAATGGTAACTCACCTTGATGCAAACTAAACTTCTACTGGTAGGTATTGGAAAGGGCTTTCCAAAACAGTTGAGTTTGCTCAAAAATGTTTTTTATTTTTGAAGTTCTATTCATTTCAATTTTTAGGGTACTGTCTGGCATATGATTTATAGAAAAATCATAAAAACTCAAAACAAGTTTCTGCCAGTGGGATATGGTTGTAATTTTGTATGGCTACGAGTACAAAAATTAGCAAGCTAAAATAAAAAGGTTTGCTACCTTTTCCAAGCCTAAAGCTAACACCTATATTTTCTGCCAGAAAAATTCTATTTAGGAAAACTAACAGAAAAATGCTAACTGGGCTGGATCTGGCGCGCCTGGCCCAACAAACGCGCGGCGCAGCCCGCTAGTACGCGCGCGCGCGCGAAGCGGTAAGTTCAAAGGGGACCGTCGATTTCTAGATCGACGGCTCCTGTGCCTTCTTCCTCCCCGCGTCTCTCTTCTCTCTCTCTCTCTCTCAAAACTCGGACGAACACTTAGCGATTCTTCGCGGTAGCTCACCTAGGGCTCGAGAGAAGCAGTGGGACGGTGCGGGTGTGGGAGAGGGTGGCCTGGGCGACTCCTTGGCGCGGGCACGGGTGGCGAGGAGGCAGGGACACGGCGGCGGCTCGATGTCGCTCTGCGGCTGCTCCGAGGACGGCGGCGAGGAACCTGCAAGCGAGCGGTGGCCAGAGGGTGTCAGGGAGACGGCTAGGGTTACGGGGAGTGCGTGCATGTGAAAAGGGCGAGCTCACACGCACGGGATCAGTTGAATCGACGAGGTGGATCTCACGGTGGCCGGCGAGGGAGAAATGCCCGTGCTCCTCGCACACGGCGAGGCACGGCTTGGCGTCTCGGGGGTGGGGTAGTGGAGTGGTAGGGTGTGTACAGGCGAGAGGGCTTGGTCCCGATTGCTTTGTAGCCACGAGGCCAAGGTGGGGGTGCTCGGGTGGCAATGGCATGGGCATGCCCTTGCCCTTTGGGGTTTCTCCACAGGTGGCCACGGTTCCAATTGGTTCCTAGGGGTCAAGCCAGTACAATTTGGTGAGCTAGGCCACAGCAAGGGTCAAGGGATGGGTAAAAGAAAAGGAATAACACTATTTCAACCACTAATGTGACATCACACATTAGTCAAATGCCACCTCATATTTCAATCTCCCTAGCCAGCCCAAAGGGGATCCAATGCCACCTTCTAGAAGGTTACTAACATGGTTTTCGAATTGGCAAGGTGGCCTGGCTTGGATCAGTGCACAAAAGCTAAAATCATCAAGTCCAAAAGTGTATTCACTGTTCTGTCAGAAAAATTCAGTTAGGCAGTGTTCTCTGAATTTTTCTAAGTGCTGGAAAAGCAGACAGAGATAGCAAAAGTTGGGCTTGTTTTCACCAAGCAAACCAGCTCTAAAATGAGTGATTTAAAATGCTCAACAAAGAACAACTATCCAAGTTTCAGATCCAACCATTTGATTTGAAAAAAGATGGGTTTATGGCTCTGAAAATAAATGGCAAAGTAGGTACATTCTCTGTTTTTAAAATGCTCAATTTTCTGTCCTGACAAGATGGCTCAAAAACCATCATGGCATTGTGTGTTAATTTTCTTTGTAGGTTTTTCCAAGAGTGTAGTTTTGTTGTACTCATATCAGAGAGTAGTTTTGATAAAAGAAAATCCCTAATTGGATAATCCTTGTGATGGAAAACAAGGGTTGAAAACAGCTACTTGGCTGTTTTTCAGGGCAAAAATTATATTGGAAAATCTAATGGAATCTTTTCCAAATAATTTTATCTCAAGTTCAAGTTGATTCCAAACCAACAATAACACTTTTTTAAGTTTAAACAAAGTGTTACTTCAAGTCTTGAAAAATAATCTCTTAAGAACCTTAGTGGAAAACATAGGAAAACAAATATAAAGCAATGTGTTTCTTAGGAGAAAAACTCCTCAAGTGAGTGTAAAGAAACACACCATTAATATTGCATAGATAAACATCACTACACAAACATGTTGTCCACTTAATTTCATTACAAAAGTCTTAAGAGGCTTGCTAAAATACTATTATACAAGTGCTTAAAAACAGGGATGTGACAGTTACAGGCGAGAAAACCCAGAAACATCTTTCTGACAGATTCTCACGGGAAACGAGGAGATAACCATAATCACCCGTCGTTTCATTTCCCGGATTTTTAGGCGAGTGACACGCGTTGAACATCCAACGGTCAAAAGAGCCGTTAGCACGTATCGCGACGAGATTTCGGCTATAAATAGCCTTCTTCGTCCATCGTGACAATCTTCTGCTCAGACTTCGCACGCCATTACTAGCGCCAAGCCCTCACAGAGCCCTTTCCCGAACGCACGACCGCACCCAGGATCTCACCTGAATAATCGAGCGCCGCCAATCCAATGGTATCTCCGTCGACCTCCCCGACCCACGCCGCCTCCGGCGATGAGTCGACAAAGTCCACGGGTGTTGCGGCGGGCGAAGAAAACCTTTCCGCCGCCGCAGATTTTGCGGGATCTTCCTCCGCGCCTGCCCCGCCGTTCGCGCCCAAAACGGTGAAGGGAAAAAACGCACTCATCAGCGACAAGCTCGCAACCGCGGAGAACGCAACGTCCGCCGCCGCCGGAGCCGAAGAAGAGACAGAAACTGTCGGAAATTGGAGTCCGAGCAGCATCACACCATCCCTCCTTCCAACGATGGAGCAGGAGGGGCTTTTGGCTAAAGGCAAATGGCGGAGCCCGGAAGACGAAGCCGAGCCCATGCCAGAAGACGGAGAACGTGTCCTCCTTACTTCTCATATTGCGAGAGGTATGGGCTTACCACCTTCCGCCTTTTTCTTGGACGTCCTTAACCATTACGGCATCCAGCCACATAATCTTCCACCGAACTCCATTCTCTACCTAGATGGCTTCCAAGCCCTTTTCGAAGGGTATTTAGGAATAGCTCCCAGACTAGATTTTTGGCAATATTGTTTTGGAGTGAAACGTAACCCCATAGAGGGCGTTCTTCCCACCTGCGGGACCATTTCTTTCACTCTTCGGAGATTCAGGGAAGACTGGTACCCAAAGGTAAAAACGTCGGAATCCGTCAAATTTTGGACGGGTTCCTTCTTTTACCATCATGACATCCCGTTTCCCGGGAAAGAAAACGGGGTTCCTCCATTTGTCGATTCCGCCGCCGTTCCTCAAGAGAGTTGGGCAGTCGAAGCAGTGCAAACTTTGCCGGAAGAACTGATGAAGATAAAACGGCGTATAGCTAAACTCACCTCTTCTCAGCCTCCCCTAACTGGGACAGACACTATTTTGTGCTGGTTCCGCCGCCGTATTCAACCTCTCTCTTTCCGTTCACGACTCCTTTGCGACTACGAAGGGCCAGAAGATGGAATGAGAGGGACGGACAAAGCCTTCTCCAAAAGGGATTTCAAAAAACAAGTCAACCAATTGGTTGCTACTCGCGCCCAATACACGGAAAGTTTGGAAATGTATCACGAGGAAAACCCAGTCCCTAAGGTATTTATACTTTCCTTGCTTTTGGGTTTCTCTCGGATTATCTCTTTTTCCTGACTTAATCGAGTACTTTGTCTTCTCCATAGTTCGACGAACTTCAGGGGGCTGATCTTGCATCCGACGCCGAGCTTGACGAATTACATGCCAGCTTTTACGGTGGCCAGAAACGCAAGAAGCAAGTGACCTTTGAAGAAGTGATAAATCTTGACGGAACTCCCATCGCCGCCTCTAGGTATTTTCCTGGAGCTTTATATTTATCATTTCCTTCCAGTTGTTTTGAGATATTTATTTCTCGAACATTTCCCTTTTCAGCCTTGCTCCAGTTCCTTTAAAGGCAAAGAAATTGAAGAAACATAAGGCTACAGCCAAAGGAGAACCATCTTCCGCTGCAGTTTCTCCTCCTTCAGCTGTATTCAGCGGGGAAAAGAAAACCACAAACCCGGGCGCAGAACTTCAGTGATCCAGCCAGCCTATTGCATCCAACATGGATGCGAGGGAAAGGGCGGGACCAGAGATGGGTAGAAATCTTCGAGCATCTGGGGAGTACGAACCCATTCCCACTTTTAACAGGAATTTCCAGGTAAAGGAAGAACCATTCGATGAACTCGGATATATCCGCCCAGAAGCTAGAAAATTCTTCGCTCCTGCCCCTCTAATCCGTCCTTGGCCACAAGGCGGGCTAATTGTCCGCAATGACTTCGTACTTTCACCTCGTCAGGTCATTCAGGATGGCCTTTACCACGTTGGAATCCTTTTCTATGAGTATGTAAAGGATTTCAACGAAACCTTGTCAAATTTGCAGGAAATGAGCCAGGTAATATCTCTAGCCCCCAAGCAATAAGTCGAAAGCATGCTTTCCACTTACTGCTTCTTATTACGCTTGTTTTTAACTTAAGCGTCTTACGTTCATTTCCGCTTTTCAGCATACTGCTGATAAGATAAACTTGGAAATTGTTAACAAGCTTAACATCAAGAATGAAGAGGTGAAAACCCTTCTATCTATTATTGATGTTAAGAAAGCGGAGCTGGCATCATCTCAGCTACAGCTGTCAGAAACAACAGGTATGCTTTATTCTCTGAAGTTTCTTTATCCAGTTTTTTGTCTAAGTACTTTCTCAAGTTTTTCTAAACTCGGAATTTTTTCCTTGCTTTCCAGCTGCTTTGGCTAAGGCCAAGGAAATAGCTGAAGATGCCGGCAATGCCGAGTTTCTCCGAAAGGAGAATTTGGACCTTCATAAGAATCTTATGAATGCTCAAAAGGATCTGGAGGCCAGCAACATGGCCCTTGGGATTGCTCAATCCAAGGCCTCCCAGCAGGCGGACAAGGACAAGGCTACTATCCAAGACTTGGAGAACGCCTTAAACCTTCGCCTGGAAGAAGGCTCCGAAATCGACAAGATTCTCGGTAAGTTTATTTTCATTTACCGGTTTTTCCATGTCTTGCTCTCTTTCTCTGCTTTTTCGCTTAACCTTTTGGTTGTTTGTCTGAAAAAACAGGAGATAACCCAGATCTTACTCGGATTGAGAGAATCCGAGCCTTTGGGAAGGTGTAGACTGCGTAAAAGCTGCTGGCATGCAGCTGGTCAACAAGTTCCTTCCCACCAGGACTGGGGAATTCTCGGAAGTTGAGAAACTTCCGGGAGCTATCCTGGAGGTGGCGGAGTCCAAGGAGTCCACCTTGCGCTCCACAGCACGGGGTGGCGCACGCATGGCTCTCGGCCTTATGCGTATGCATTACCCTGGTGCCAAATCTTGGCGCGTGGCATCCGGTATCCCTCAAGGATACACGGAAACCCAGCGAACCACCATCTTTGATGAAATCAAAGGTCAGGCCACCAAGATCGCCTCCATGGTGAACATCTCCATCACCTATCCAGAAGAGGAGATCCCTGAAGCCCCCGAGAATGACAGCAGCGAAGAAGACTCAGATGCTTGAAGGGCTGTCCTTAACCTGTATGGTGGAAGTAGAAAATAGGAGCATTACTGCACTTTACAATGTAAACTTATATTGTAATGCTTCTATCCTTTTGTATAAACAAGTACTCCATCTTTCGCAGTTTAATTATGAAATCCTTTGCAAGTTTTCCGGGTTTTTATATTCCTTTATCTTCTAAGTTCTCTGGCTTATGTGTTTTAACTGTCCTTAGTGTTTGAAATGGCTCAATAGTATTATGAATCGTCATGCCAAGTTATTGGGTAAAACCAATCAGTTCAAACTCGGAAACATGGATCATACTAATGGCATTTTTACTAACTAGCTTCAGTGACCCAACACACAAACAATCAGATAATGCTTAGAGAACAATAAGGAATTTTTTGAATGAAACTTGGGCACGCAGGCACAATCCAAGTTTCCTTTAACCTTTGGTAGGCTAAAAATCATTCAGTTTTTAAACGCCGAGCACGCAGGCACAATTCGGGTTAACATTGAGTATTTTGTAAGATCATTGGGAAATAGATAAGGTGGAATCATGTTTTGAACTATAATAAACTTGTAAAAAACATGGATATAAGAATTCCGACAACTTTATTTCATGATCTCAAAGATGTTTACATAGAATTGAACTAAGTATAGAAGGGACGTAACTGCTGGATACTCCAGGGCCTCTTTGTCTCTCCTAGTTCATAATCTATCTTTCTCTTTCTTTTGCGATTCGGCTTTTCGGTATCATCTTCCGTTTCGCGAATGTCAACAAGATAATATGATCCATTCTTCATGGCTTTACTGATGACAAATGGTCCTTCCCATACTGGGGCCAGTTTGTGCTTTCTTTGCTGCACCAATCTTAGCACTAGGTCACCTTCTTTAAAAGAACGATGCCTGATTTTCCGACTATGATAACGTCGTAAACCTTGCTGATAGATGGCGGATCTTTGGAGCACAAGTTCTCGTTTCTCTTCTAAGAGATCGACGGCATCCTGCCGTGCTTTTTCGCATCCGAGTCATCGAATTTTTGCACTCTTGGGATATCATGGATCATGTCCGTTGGAAGGATTGCCTCCGCACCATAAACTAGGAAAAACGGGGTTTACCCTGTTGACCTGTTCGGTGTTGTTCGAATAATCCAAAGCACGGAAGGTAACTCTTCTACCCATGCTCCAGCTGCTCTATGAAGAGGAGATTCGAGTCTTGGACGTATTCCTTGCTGGATTGAGCTATTCATTCTTTCAACATGTCCGTTTGATTGCGGGTGTGCCACAGATGCGAGATCTAGGCGAATTCCCGTTTGTCGGCAATATTTTGCCAACTCTCGAATGGAAAAGTTTGTCCCATTGTCGGTTATTATGCTATCTCATGACTATGTCAATGATGAAATTTCTGGCAGTTACACCGTCAAGTTTTTTGATGGGTTTAGCCTCCACCCACTTGGTATATTTGTCCACAGCTACAAGTAGAT